>JAPYYW010001800.1:0-43477 GCA_030522545.1 Cremastinae sp. A BG-2022a | reverse complement strand
AAATTTGAACGATCGACGTTTTTTAAATTTGTGATTCATTTTTTTTTTAATTTGAGTTGATGGTATCATTTTCAAAAGTACTACCGAAACCCCTTAAGAATTTTTCTTCTTGACGCTTCATTGTAACGAAAGTTCTCAGTTTCATATACGCTTATAGCGACATTCGTGATTATTGAATCTTTCGCGAACGAAAATTGTGCGTCGAACTTCGGAATTTTCAGGCAGTGTTCCTATAAGACGCGCGTATAGCGGTTAAGAGCGGTACCGGCGGCGATCAGATAAGAGAAGCGAGTTTAGGAATCTCGTTGCGCACTCCCTCTCGGGCGCGTCTCGTCGCTCGACATACGAACGGTCATCGCATTGATACATGGAAACGAAACGCTCGTCTCGGACGTGTACGGTGGCCGAACTGGCGGGGCATCCATCATTTCGCGCATTCCCACATTTTTATCGAGTCACCGTGGAACGAAGAAGATAGACTCTCTCTCTCTCTCTCTCTTGATCCTAACACCGACCGCGATGCAATCCTGATGGCACCAACAACCTCTTTTTTCTCTCCCTCAATTCCTTTCTTCTCTTCATTTTTTTTCACATTGCACCGTAAGTTTATCTTAAAATCTTCTATTCAAATATATATTATACTGTATCTATCCATATATCTATAAATAATATTTTGTTTGAATAAAACATTTCCGTTTGCTGAAAAAAAAAAGTAACGCGTCGCTGAAACAACAGAGACGATAACTTTGTGAGTTCGCGATTAAAGTTATTTTTTTTAATTGAACACACATGGACAGGTATTAATAAATAATATATAGAATATAAACTTACTTTTCGTGAACCAGTGAAAAAGAAAAAATAAACATTTGAGAATTAAAAACTCAATGAAAAAAGATGAGATAGAATTTAAAAAAAAAATGTCAAAAATGTAGTTATATCGAAAAAATAAGCAAAAATGAAAATACCGTTTCCTATATAGTTTTGTTATGGTTTTCGATCTTTCCGATCCATCCATCATACGCGCGGAATGGTATTCTTCACGGGAGAGAAAGAGAGAGAGAGAGAAAGATCGAGAGCCGAGTAGCATTAAATTTTACTCTCCTTCATTTAACTTTTTTTCTCTCGACTTCTTTTTTTTTTTTTAACTCGGAGTATACGGAACAGGAATGGACGATATCAATATATGCATGTAAAGCAGGTTGTGAGTGGATTAAAAGCGTGCGTCGATCATCGATCGAGATAAGATTGTCCGCACAACATACTTACGGAGAGCATACGTCGAGGGCTCTCTTTCTCCCAAGTTCGAGAGAACCTTTCGAGAAGGAGAAAAATAAAAGAAGGGAAGAAGGCACAAATGAAGACACCGAGAAAAGGAAAAAGGTCGTCGAGAGCAAAGAAATCTTCCGCGCGTCAATTCTCATAGCTCTCCTTCGGATCCCATTATGAAGCGAGAGCTTGTGTACAATTCAATTTGTTAATAGCACTATCGGTTATCGAGATGAGATTTATACATCCTTAGTCGGTGAAAACAAAAGAGTTGCCAAGACTTTTGTAGTTCAGCTCGCTCGCACGTACCGGGTGTGTTTCGAAATTGTTCTCCGAATCTATATTACATTTAGCAATCACATTTAGCAATCGATTTTTAAGGTGATGCTATATCAAAGCAGGTATATATAAAAATGTGGCTAATGATTTGAAATTATTCCAGATTCTTAAGGTAGTACAAGCGTAAAACCGTGTTGAGACAGATTTTCTTAAAAATTTGCACAGGCCTTCTTTAATGTCATATGAGAACATGTGTCAAATTTTATAAAGCTTCACCATCTAGAAATCGAAATATTATACATTGAAAATCGTTACTTTTGCGAATCTCCCATAAGAGCCCATGTTAAAAGTAGCAATTAAAAAAAATTAATATCTAAGTAACTACATGGTAAAGCCGGTAACACGTTAACACAAATGCGTTTTAATATAAAAACGTTAACACAATGCTAACGAAGATCTGTGCAATTTTTGAATAAATTCTGTCTTAAGAAATTTCAAGTGATGATTTTAAATCAAGTTAACACATAAAGACAAAACTTTTGAATAGACTGTCTCGGTTGTACTACCATAACAGTGAAATAATGAGTACCATTAAATACCGATTAAGACCGATTATCTCATACATGCTGTGCATATATAAATATAATAAACCAAATGAGCATCAAATCATAAATAAAATTAAAAAAATTATAAATATTAAAATTAAATTTTTAAATTTATTCAATTATCAAATATTTATTAACATTGATTGTTAAAAAATTAATGTTCATGAACTTGTATTAATGTTTAATTAAAAAATTAATATCTTAAGTATATTTGTAATCATTAATTACTATACGAGACGAACATCATAAGCATAGGATGTGGATTAAATCTGAGATTTTTTCATTAGAACTTATAGTATAATTTTTTATTTTCTAAAATAAAAGTTATGTAGTCTAACAAATATCAATTTTATTGCATCATTTGTCTACGTGCGTAAAATTTTACTTTTTAATTTCAGTTTCTTTATTTTTTAAGATATACATATAGTCCTATCACCACTGTCATATCGAAAAGATATTACCTATATATACTATAATTTTTGTGACACCTTGTACATCGTTGGACTATAGCCTTCGACCGATCGTGCACACAAAGGCACAGTCTTATCGACATTTGGATTAATGTTGATCTCTCGCGTATCAATCCATATCCTTTCAGAGTACAAAAGACTATTCAAACTATACACGCTCTCGGCCTATTTCTTTCTCTCGCGATAATAGAAAAAAATGTCAGGAGGACGCGATTTTTGAATTACCGATCGTCGATCACCAATTCGATCGCTGCGCTTGTTATTCTAATCCTCCAATTCAATAAAAAATAACTCGACGAACGTAGAGCCAGAAATCAAGATACAATTATATCAGAAAAATCATAATATTCGGGACAATCGTACGAAAATTTGAAAAAGGGGATCCGGAGGACGAAAAGAAGCGAGGAACAGGGGAATAAACGGAATTACATTCGGTATTATTTACGTTGATCCAATATCGACGAGGCAAACATGTAATTTAAAATTCGTAATGGGCGGATATGGCGGGCTGTTATGACGGAAATCTCGCATTGAATATCGCGAGACTTTGAAGAAAAAGAGTGAACGAGAAAAAAAAATAAATAAGAAGGAAATAACAGAGGCGAAGAGAAGAAGAGAAGAGAGAGAGAGAGAGAAAGAGGGAAGAAAAGCAGGAGGATTACGACGAAGAGACAAGGTCGGGCCATTATTGTCCTTGCACGAAAAGTAAAAAGGGCAGAACGGAAAGAAGGAAGAAAAAAGTGAGGAATAAAAAAGAGAAAGAGAGAGAGAGAGAGAATGCAGAAGAAAAGGAGCTGCTATTAGGGTTGCCCGTAAGTTGCTCCTGCGAGTGGGATGAAACCTGATCGACTTATCAATAACCGTGTAATTATAGTACTAAAGAGTTGGTAGGGCTCAAAACAAGCCATAATAAGACGCAGGCACGTCTTTCCCACAAGTAACCTTATATCCCTGTGTGTCCTGCGCGCCGTAAAAAAGGACGATTAAATGCGAAGGGACAGGAGAGAGAGAGAAAGATAGAGAAAGAAGGACCGAAAGAGCGCGCCTTTCGCTCACCTTTCAGCTTTCAGCCAAAACTCCGAATCTTTCTTTCTTTCTTTGCGAGCCTCGCGAAGCTCCGCCAAGCTCTTCCTCCCACAACAGAAGAGTGGAGAAAAAAAAAACGCGATGAAAAAAAAGGACACTCGGAGCAGCGTTTGCCATCTCCCTTTTCCGTCCTTCACCGTCTTGCTAAATTCTACACCTCTCTCGCAGACTCTATTCACCCTTCGTTCCGTTTCCTTGTTTTGGCCCGGCCTCGGCGCAGTTCCCATTGTTGCCCCATTAATTTATTACGGTCCAATTATGAGCGCTGCGCGTACACCTCCGTATTGTTCTCGCGAGTCGTCAAGCGCGAACACTATATTCGTTCCCATTATTGTTTCTTAACATTTTTTTCGAATGGGTACATGTTGTCGTATTTCTGTGTATTTTGTTTAAGATGGCCATGCTGTAATAAGAGTTCATATACACATCAGATAAAAATTAAGAAAAAAAAATGTTGTAGAGTTAATATAAAACTGTACAAGAGAAAAAAAAACATTGTATGTGCTGTCGGTCGTTTGAATTAGGAGTTTAATTTAAAAATATGCGTATATCAATGATAACATTTTTTTAAAAGGGTTGTTTTATTGAGGTATAAGTATAGAGTTGGGATCAATTTTTTAAATTAATTATCAACGATTCATATCATGTTGTGTAAAAAGCGTATATATAATATACTATCGAGGTAACTATACCGAAATATTTTCAACTTAATTAGAACAAGTTTAACCTCATAAAACTGACAGCTGACGACCGTGAAGTAAATTGACCAACTTTCAATGAAATATCTATCTTTTAATGTTTTATTTTTTATACACATTTTCTAGCTATTTTTTTAAATTATTGAAAAGATAAATATTATTTTCCATTTTTATTTTTATTTTCAGATTATTATATCTGAATGCTTTAAATATGTAAATTGACTATTTTAAGCAGTATTCAACTCACTTGTTTTAAGCCGGAAGTAACAATAATCAAAAGAAAATTATTCTTGGACTCCTATTTTTATTTTATGATTAAATTTGATAAAAAATTTGTAGAAATAGAAATATGATATGCTGGTGAATATGGTGATATTGTAATTATACGTTACAGAAGAAGAAAGAGGAAAAAAACATAAGATTCGCGTCAGTAGAACTTTTGGCAGTCGCGTCGAGCAAAACCGCAAGACGGACTTGATCGAGCGAGCCTTTCGGCGCGGCACATCAAAGCGATTTCAATCTGTCGTGCTGTCTCTCTCTTCCCTTATCTCGCATCAAATCTGAATAACTGAGATGCGAGCTCGCGTCATAACGCGAGCAGGCCCGATTTTCAAGAATTTTGACACAGGAACAATTGAAAAAAATGCCAATAACTCGCCCTTCGACGTATAAATCATCTTTCATTAAATTCGATAAATAATCCGATAAAAACGGGACGACTTCCGGTTCTCCTTGTTCCGAAAAGATTCGATGAGCGTGCGAAAAGTTTCCCATCGGTGAATCCTTCTCGTGCCGAGAACGCACGAACGTCGGAATTGCAAAAAAAAAAAGAGATGAGAGGAGAAAACAAAACGCAAAACGCGCAAGGTCCGAGCCTAACCGTTTTTTTCTCTTCACCCAATAAATCTGTTTGCAATTAGCAGAGCGAACACGCGACGCGGTCTCGCGCTTATGACCCTGCCGAGCGAGAATTGATGACGTCATAAGGAATGGAGGACCGCCCGCAGGGCGAACAGAAATGCTTCTGCGCCGCTCGACACCCATCTCTCCTCCGGCTCTCCGCGTGCGTATCGCCGAAAAATTCGCTCGACTGAGCTCCGTTGCCAATAAATATTCTCCCATTTTTCTCACAAGATTACTTCACTTTTTTCTTATTCACCGTTTTTTTTTTATCAAGCATAATAGATGAACCGTTCTTCTTTCTTTTCGAATTTCATCGGTTCTCGCGTCCTCGCGCGCGGGCAAGAAAACATGCGCCGGGTGATTTCAATGCTTGGGAGAGAATTTTATAAGGATTCGCCTTTATTTCGCCCACCAAAATGTTTTATTGTTCATTGTTTCAATGCGCATCTAAGGTTTTTATTTATGTTGGAAATCATTTCAAAAAGCATAAAAAAGGTACAGGATTACTCATTTTTTTGTCGAAAAATATATAGTGTGTGGCCCATTTTAAAAGAAATGTATCTTCGTCAAAATAAATGGTATATGTATCGTGACAAAAAGATAAAAAAGCATTCAAAGACTCGAATGTTTGCTCTGGAAACATTTATATTTTTAATTTTTTTGAAAATTTATGAGAATAATTCAGTAGTATTCAGTAATCGATCGTAATTTAGTGAAAAAAATTTTCGCATATTGTCAACTAAATATTTCAAATCATTAATGGTCAGATTTTTTTTAATAATTAAAAAAAGTACATAAAAGATAATTATTGTTAATAAGATACTTCAAGATAGAAATTTCGTTGAAACTGGATCAATTTACTTACATCTTGGTGTATATTTTTTAAACAGTTACTTTTGACTCCTGAATTATTAAAATATATCGAATTTTTCCTTTACTATACTTAAAGTATTGTTTTTTTTTAAGAAATTTTTTTTTGAAGCGCGTGTAAGGATCTCACCGAAATTTTCGATGATTCATTGATTGCTCAACACGCTCTTTTTTCTCCCTCGGCTTAATCGTCCAAATTTGTAACGTCATTCTCGAATTGTTTCAATACCGGGTGTAACTAATAAGAGTAAATCGGTTAACGTATTAATTAAGCATAGCATGAGTGCGGTAGAGATTAATGTGCGAAGATCACAATCGCGTGATCTCTTTCTCATCGTTTACGCTAAATGGCTGACTTGCATTTTTTTCACCCCTCGATAGTTCGGACGGGTAACTCTATAATAATAGAATTATCTCGAGGGTTGTTAAACATCATCCTTCAGATAATCATTTATTTTCTCTATAATTTTATAAAACATTATTCAAATTATCTAAATGAACCTAATTGTCAGCATTGTATAAAATTTTAGTTTAATTATTTATTGCCAGAAATAAAATTGATAAATTTATTATGGCAAAAATATATCGGCAAAATGTCAGTAATTCATATAATAAAAAAACACTTTCGTAAACACTTTTCAAAATGCCATTAATATACAGTAATTCTGTAACTTTATTAAAATTACAAAGTTATGTATAATTGTCTAAAACGTAATAAAAAATATTTAATAATAGTATTATAAAAAAAGTACTTTTTTTAAATCAGAAAAAACGAATGTCGATAGTTATATTTTCTGTCTCCCTGACAATTGAAAGTATTAGGGACGACTGAGACAATATTATGTAAAAAACAATGTTATTTATAGTGTAAATATTGGAGTAGTTGGTACGTGCCTGTGGTACGTTTTTACAAGACTACGCGACTATTTTTCTAAGTGCCGTTTCATCTCGTTCTATGGATTGAGGACCTAAATGTCGGGATTTACATAATTAGATCTTTATTATTTTTTCAACGTTCTGTCGTCGGTGCTTTCAGACGTATCGACTGGTCGAGATTCCTACCAGTGGTGATCTTCATGACACGTGCGCCCAAGATAAACAACGGAGAGTGTTTCCATCTCTCTTCCTTTTTCACTCTATATCTATTATATTTTTTAAGATAGAAGTCGCGCGACAAGATTTATAAATATCGTATACGAATGTTAAACTTTAAGTTTAAGGTTAAAATATCATTTGAAATTACTTGAAATTAGTTGAAATTATTTGAAATTATCCCTTGTTCAAATATGTAAAAATCAAAATCAAAATTAAATTCACATTCTCATTTATGACATCAAGATAGTAATATCGATAAACATTTTTAAAGATTTTGTTTAAAATAGATTCTTCGTTATGACATGCACATGCCATTTTGCTGAAACTTTATTATCATTTTCTACGCTATTGAAAATCTTTCTGAGAGTTTTTTCAGATTTTTTCACCCAATCCAAAAAAGTTATGAATTATTGAAAAAAATGCTCTTTCTTTTTAAATACCCATAGCTTTTTCAAAAATTGAGTTATCGGGAAGTTTTTTTTTAATTTTCGTAATTAGATGTACTTTTCAGTAAAAAAATAGATTAAAATGATTAAGATCTATCTTCACGGATTTTTTTTTGAGTTTTCTGAAAAAAACAAAAATCGAAAGGGGTCAGGTCTGAAAGTGGTCGAAACGATGTGGAATAGCTCATATACAGTTACAGATAATAATTTACTGTATACTTTCCCACACAAAATTAGGCATTCAAATTTTAGTTTCATTCAACCAAATGTTGCAAATAAACCTATTGAAACGAGTCAAGAATTAATATCGCGTGCTTGCAAAAAACAACTTTAATCAATCAAACCAATGAAACAATTATGCTTAAGGTATAGTACAACCGAGACAGTCTATTCAAAAGTTTGTCCTTATGTGTTAACTTGATGTAAAATCATCAGTTGAAATTTTTTGAGACAGAATTTAATAAAAAATTGTACAGATCTTCGTTAGCATTATGTTAAAGTGTTTGCAAAATTTAAAAAGGCTTTACCATGTAGTTATTTAGATATTCATTTTTAAAAATTGCTACTTTTAACATGGGCTTTTATGGGAGATTCGAAAAAGCAACGACTTTCAATGTATAATATTTCGATTTTTAGATAGTGAAGCTTTGTCAAATTTGACACATGTTTTCATATGACATTAAAGAAGACCTGTGCAAATTTTTAAGAAAATCTGTCTCAACACAGTTTTGCGCTTGTACTACCTTAATAAAAAATGAGGAATTATTATAAAATGTTCTATAAAACTCTCCATTACACATAGCAGTCTTGGATGATTTTTTTCTCTCCCGCTTAAGCACAAGTGCGGGAGGTGTGTCTTTCGGTACAGGGATCCAGTTTCAAGATAAGCTTGCGGAAACGAAGCATTGTTGAGGAAAAAGAAGAAAAGGGTTCGGTCTCGTCCTGCGAAGCGCCCTCTCTCCAAAAATTCTCTGTCCTCCGTTCTCTCTTTCCTTCCTTCGTTTCCCCCCCCCCCCGAGTTTTTATTCTCTATTGGTTGGTAAGATGAGAATGAAGAGGATCTCCGGAACGGAGCTAGGACCTTCATCATTGGCTCACCACGTGCCCAAGTGCTCCCGAGTACACGAGACGTCGACTCTATGGACTCTTCAGATGAGTCTGAATATCACGATGCCCGCCACGTCTCGGCCGCGCGACTCGCCCGCTTCGATCCGGAAACGGAAGCCAACCCTTCCTCGCGCCCCTCGATATATGCTTTTCCAACACGAAGCTCCGTCCATACTTCTTCTCCCGCACTCTCCTGATGGCTCCTGTCTACCAGCCACCTCCGTCATACACTTAACCCTTCGAGAGATCGACAACCGATAGGAAATTCGATATCTACTACTATACTCTTTTACCCTCCACATCGCGCTCTCGAAAGGAAAAAAAAAAATAACCTCCATGCCAATAAATTCGTAAGAAAGTGAATACAAATGATCACCAAAATAATCTATTTTTATCTACACCATCTGTAGCATTATAAATATTTGGAGCATCAAATTTATATCTTATGGAATAGAAAAGTTTACATTTTTTTCATGCATTTGAAAAATATTCTAGGAGAGACGTTTATACGAAAAATTATACCGTTTTTTATTTGTACTGTCATAGCAGTTTGGAAAAATGTGAAGATTTTTCATCCAAAACGTATAGTAATCATAATCGTCTAATGATTAAAGTTACTATATTTTTTATTTACAAATTCTGTATAAAAAATTTCAAACTGTTACCACTATACTTGTCAATATATAGTAATTTGTTGTATAAAATTATGTTCGTGTACCAAGATAGTTCGATCATTGAGTCAAATTCAACTTTATTCAGTGAAAATTTTATTTTTTATGGACGAATGCATGATTAATCTAATTTCAAAATTTAATCGATATTTATTGAATTATTATTTTCATTTAAAAAAATTTTTTAAATTGCACTATTTTTATGTTATTTGCCTACCCTGATATAAAGATTGTTATTCAGAATTTTAATCAGTACAATTTTACAATAATCTTGTCTATACGAGAGTTACTATTAAGTCGTTGACGATCTATTTTCAATTTTCTTTCCTCAATATTTAATAAATAAATCTTTACTCACTGATATTTGACACATTTAAACTAATTCTAAAATTAATAATATGATTTTTTAATACGAATGACGTAATACATTATAATTTGTATTTCATTAAATTGTCACAATCATCTTCATATTATTTTTAAAAATTCTTCTTCGAGTCTAATAATCTTGTAATTAACTTGATATAAACTTATTGTAATAAAAGTTTCATTAATTGCCTAAAATATAAATAAATAAACGAAACGAAGTATAAAGGCATATGTGAGTTTATAAAACGCTCGAATTTAGGAGTATCTGATTGATTTGTGGCAAAGTTGTTGGCCGATAATAATCGATCGAGAACAGTGACATGTGATGGCTGAATAAAACGTGTTTTCTCGTAATCCAGGGCGAGTGTATTTTCAAAAGCGACAATGTCGGCTCGTGGGGCATAATGGAGCCAAAATCATTAATGCGCTTTTACATCGAGGGGTTACGTTTTACGATCCGGAGCGCGATAACAACATTTTTCTCTTTCTCTGTCGATCTCTTTTCCTATCTTCAACTGTCTCGTATTCTCCTCCGGATCTCTCAATTCCGGAGTAATCCCCGGTGCAAACCAACAAACAGTGACAGCTGTTGACGTTGCAGGAGCAAAGCGACGTTTTTTCTTTCTCTCTCTCTCTCTCCTATATCCGCTTTCAAATTGGGCAACCGCAACCGAAAGCTTCGAGAATTAAGCAAAGGAAAACACGAAATCAAAGTTCAATAGCGTTTGAGAGAAAATGTACACGCTACGACGATTCTTCGGCGAAATCGTTTTTCACGTTTCTTCGAAAATCCGGAAGTCTTCCGAATTATCCGCAAATATATATACGAACCGAGGGACAAATAAATTTAAATTGTACTCGCAACATTTCACAATATTATAGTCGACCAGTTGTACAATGAAATTTCTTTTCTTTTGTAAATATAACTTATTTTTTACAATATATGTGAGTTCACATTTTCGTGTATATGTTTCTCATAAATTTACGTATGAACTTTAGTGTTAAATTTCAGATTTTAAAGAATTTTTTATGTTATGTAAAAACATATTAAATTGAGTTTATCATACATTTTATTTAATATAAAATTAATATAGTATAATGAAAAACTAAAAATAAAAACTGAAGGGAAGTCTGAAGTTTTGGAAACCAAATATTCATAAACCGATCAGATTCTTGAAAATCCGATTACATTCTGTAATTAACGGAACAAACATGTAGTATATTTCCAAAGAAATGAAAACTCCTGAATAAGAAAATTATTTTTACTGTCGAATTATTCTAAGATGTCAGATCACTTGTATATCGATTTGTTCCTTCTCCAAATATTCTCATCGAACAATGAGTTATTGGCAGTACGTTAGCTCTACTCTTCACTTCTCAACTCATGACTTTAATTTTTCGTATTTTATCTTGAATTTGGCTGCTATAAAAAAAATTGACTATTTTGGAATAAATTTACTAAAAAAAAAACTCCTCTGCAATTAAAAAAAAAGCCAAATTTAGCTTAAATATGGTCTTGAGTAAAGAAGCGAAGAGTAGAGCTAAAACGTACTGTCGAGTTATTTATTGTCTTCGATGTATAAGCAATGAACTAGGTTAAATTGCAGCCAAAAACGAATTTAGTCGATATAGAGACACGAAAAGTTTTTCTTACGTGTGAAGAAGAAGAAAAAAAAAGCTACGAAGGTATATAAAAGATCGGTGGCTCATGAAACACCTGGCCACAAAAAAGTATGAAAATAAAAATGGAGATTTGTGCGCGAAGGTTCCGCTTTCACGCGAAACAAGATCACTCTCGAGATTACGAGCCATTATCTCCGGCTAATCGTAAAGAGTTCAAGCTCGGTGGCCAACCACTTCTTTCTCGCCTCCTTACTCCCAATCGCCTCCTCTCTTCTTCCTTCACGGGCTCTCGATACTTCGAGGATGCTAAAAAGGATATATCCTCGGAGACAGATGTTACCCTCCACATGCACACATTTACCAAGCTTTAACGAGAGACGAGAGGAAAACGAAGAATGAAAAAGTGTAACGGGATACCCTGCAAGGGTTGTATGAAATATTTGTCGAAAGATATAACCAAAAAACATACAATATACCTAAAATTATAAATGAAAAAAAATGTTGAAGTAAAAAATTAAGAGAAAAACGAGTAAAACTCAATTTTTGTAACTTTAAACTGCCACGTAATAAACGAGAAAACAATCAATACAAAGAATGTGCAATAATATAGTTCGAAGATTCAAGTTATTATTTAGATATCGAAATAAAATAGAATATAAATAAAAGTAGTGGAAATAAATAATATAAATATAAGTATAATTATGGTGGAAGTCACTTTGTAGTAAAATATATATACTGTATCGTGATTTCTTTTAGTGGAAAAATATAAACTATTGCGTAAAAGTGTGCAAAAATTGTACCTTAAATTATAAAAAGTCGATTTTTTCTACTTCATTATTATAGAATTACAAATTGTTTATAAAATCATATGGAATTTTATCATGCGTTAATAAAATTTTGATTTATTTGTCACATTAAATCCAATAATCTAGGTTTTTTTTCTTGTGATGAAAAAGAAAGGAAAATTTTCGTTTCCTCGTGATGAAAAAGAGGATATGAGATTTAACAAAAAGAGGTAAAAAGAGGAAACGGAGAAGAGTAAATTTTTGCTCGGTATATAGCAGGGAGCGCGTGGCTAATCTGGCCAGCAAATATTTGGATTGTCAAATTCGTTGCTACCGATACACACCGAGTGTGTCGAAGGGATTTTGCCCATTCTGACATCTCGCTTCCAGATTTTGTGCCTAGATGCGAACGGTTATTTTTTCAAAAATATCCCGCATGAGAAATCCAAAAGGGATGAGTAGGAAAAGTGGAAAAGAATAAACGCGGGAGCAAAGACTTCTCGAAAATCGTAACGCAAACATGACAATTTGCTCTATAGACGACAATAATCTTCCCCGATGATTGCGTCCCGTGAGAAATTTCTGTACTCGATCCTATTGATAAGAAGAACCTTCCATCATGATAAAAAATCTTTTCGATCTTGTCCAAAATTCGACGAATCAAAATTGTTCTTGATCTTGACAGGAGACGTAAAATTTTTTTAACAATTATTTTCCAGTTTGCTCTCGAAATTTTCACTCGGAATTTCCTTGCTTGGCGAATAAGAAGCCGACGGTTTAGGATGTTAAATTCTTGGATACGAGGAATTAAAAAATGGAGAGAGCAAGATTATCTCGTCGGACAAACATCTGACTCGGCTTAGCACATTTTCGGACCTCAAGGATTCTGTTTTTTTTTCTTCTGTCTTCATTCGCTATCCTGGCTCTCTTTCGATCATCTTTTCCACTTGGCTACGTCCGCGCGTTGATTTGTCCGCTGTCTCCGAGAAGATACCGAGATCGCGAAGGCTAATCTGATTAGTCGAATGTTTCGGACGATTGAGTGACGAAAAAGGAAGAAGAAACAAACGAAAAATCAGATGCCAAAAGCAAATATATTTCTTGAAAAATTTTAAGGAGATTCGCGCGTAATAATTAAGACAGACGCTAAAGGGTTGTGTGAATTTTTGAAATTTTTGAAACGGTGTTCCTAGAAAGATCAAATTATTAATATCATTATAAAAATATAGGGACACCAAAAATAAAAATAATAATTATCGAATCAAAAAAATATCAATAGCTCTGTAAGTCAAATTAAAATCAAATAAATCAAGAAAGAAAATAAGTAAAAATGGATAAATCTCTATAGGTATAGGCTATTTAAAATTAAATAATTACAATTCTAGTTTAAAATTCAAAATAATTTAAATTAGTTAAAAATTGTCAACGTTCTATTTTAAACTTTCAAATGATTAATTTTAAAGTATATAATTATGAACTGATGATATTACATTTTTCTGAGAAGCACGAGTAGAAGTGAATCTAAAAAAAAATTTGTACATTTCTGCGTTGTTCTCTTTTGTATTTTGTATTGATCATTTGAAAATATATCAGACATAAATTATAAAAATATATCAGACATAATTTTCTTGAACATAAATAAAAATTATTATCATCAGAGACGATTTTTTGTATAAATTTTCATATACGGATAAATAGTTATAAAAAAAAAGGAAAAATATCTCAGTACGAAGAGATTTCAATATTTGCGACCGAATGCTTCTCTAAGCCGACGGCGGATGAGTGACGTCAACGCGGTAAATACATGAGACTCTGCGAGTTTTGATCTCGATAAGCTCTGAGAAAAAGGGCAGAGCGAAAAAAGCTGATTAAAAGAAGAATAATCCCCAACAAACCTTAATCGCTGGCTCGTCAATCGCAACTTTGTAAAAAATGTATAAATATATATGTATAATAAATATGTAATATAAGCAAAATCAGCTATCAAGAAACGATGAAATATTTCATCAGCTATCACCCAATATTAAAAACGTGTCATTAAAATAGCACAAAAATAACGACAGAATCGTCAAAAAGGTCAAACGTCATGAAACACGTCAACATTGAGCAAACGAAACAATTCGATGAGAAAAAGCCTATTTCTGCACACTCGTCGCAGAGTTTGCATGTTGAAAAAAAAAGTGAAATAGATATGGGTAAAAAGTTTGAAAAAATAATGCAATAAGTTACAGGCAAAAAACAGGCAGAGAAAAAAAACCGTGAGAAAAGTAACAGGAAATAAAATTACAAGGACGAAAAATATTGAAAAAAAAAACTGTAAGAAAATATTTTTTATCGAAAAAAAGAGAATAAAAAATGAAGAGAGAGAGAGAGAGAGAGAGAGAGAGAGATAGAAAGAGAAGAGTGAAATAAGAAAGATAAATGTAAAAGAACGAAGAAAAAAAAACGTAGAAAAAGACGGGATTTAGGGTTTACATTTGTAGTTGGTGGATTGATGAAAGTGTGTAGAACGGGTCGGGAAATCGTGAAATCGTCGTGGAGAGAGCAAGAAGTGGCGATTCCGTGACGTTTGTTCCATCGAACGGGGATGAATCATTGATGGGATCCATTATGGGGTCGTGGGACGTCACAGCTGTGGATCGCCACGAATCCATCCTAGAACGCGTTCTCCGCGTCGACGTCGTCGCCGATTCTCTTTGCTCTGGCGAGGACGAAAGCTCGCGTGCTTCTCCGTAACAATCCTGCTTGTGTACCCTTCTTTTTCCTTCCCGCAACGAATACCTCACGGTTCACCGATAATCACGAGCCATGTAAGCGTTCGCTTGCATTTTCTATGACCACTTCGATTTTTTTTTTTCGATTCCTTTTTACCTTCGTTTTTTTTCCTCTATCGCTTTTTTATATTACGTTCTTCCGCCTTTGCCTCTAATTTCCTCCTCTTTTTCACTCCTCGCTCTTTTCATTCTTCACATTGTTCTCGAATAATGTATACATCCCGTAATCGATTATTCTCCTTTCAGAATTAATAGACAAACGTCACTTTTTTTTCAATTGTTGATTTTTCATTCGTATACAGTAATAAGGGGCATTTATATCGAGACACCTGATGGTTTTTTTGGATATTTTTCGGTCAAATTGTCCGATTTTCAAATTTCAATAAAGTACATTCGAATAAATTTAATTAGATTTCGAATGAATCTAGATTCATTTCGATCAGGTAATATTTGTTTTCGTGGCAAAGATGGTTGCACATCAATGCAAATCGGGACAAAGAGACGTTATTAAATTGGGAATATGTGATAATAAGACGAATTCTAATCATTACCTATTAAAAGGGTATCACAGGACGTTTCTAAAAATCACTGTCTGAGAAATACCCTTTCGATAGGTTATGATTTAAAAATTCATCCCATTATCATACGTCCTTAATTCAATAAAGTCACTTGTTCCGATTTGCATTGATATGTAAAAATCTTTGCCACGGAAAGATTTTACAGATTTGTACAGCAAAAAATTAAATGTTAGACAACGTTTTTTTCCCACACAAAGTCGTTCCAGAGTAATAATTAATTGAGGCAAGTTGCTGCTAATCAACTGAAAAAAAAACATATTTGAAATTCAAGATCATCCAATGATATATTTACTCTTCATGTGCTTATTCAAACAAATGATGAAATTTTGTTGAAAAATTAAATGAATAAGCTTCATCAATATCATGTAAATATCAGTACAAAAATTCACTTAAATTAGGAAGCTCGTTACTTAGATATTTATTGTATAAAAAATTGCAATTTAAAACAGTGCTCTTGTAGGAAAAGGTACAATAAATAGCTATTTTTAACAATTAATATCTCAATAATGAGAAGCTTCCTAATCATCCTGAAATTTTTACAAAACCTTTTGGAGTGTTATTCTATATTATGTAAAATTTTCAAAAATTTTTTTGCTTCACTTCCGATTTTGAACACAACTTTTTTAATAATTAATAACAAATTTACAATTAATACATCGATTTGAAATGTATATCGATTACAGGCACGCGAAGGAGTATCAAGTGTATCGTTTCGACGCGTACAGTCCCCGAGTGATCGAAGCGAGAACAATATCGGAGCGAGAAAGCTCATAAAATGCTCCATCAAGTATTACGATATACTCGAATGCGTGTACACCGGCCAAATGTGACACAAATTGACGGGGAAAGAGAGCCAGAGAAAAAAAAACGAGGGAGAAACGAGGCAAAGACGTTTATTAGTTTAATCGGGTTGATTCAATAAATCCATGCGCGTTCCAAAGAGGGAGGAGAGGGATCGAGACAGGGTTGCGAGTCTCCGACACTCTCGGCTCGAAAATCTTTTTTTGTCTCCCTTTATTTTCCCATCTCTTCTTTTCTATCTCTCTC
Source organism: Cremastinae sp. A BG-2022a (assembly GCA_030522545.1). Classification (NCBI taxonomy): domain Eukaryota; kingdom Metazoa; phylum Arthropoda; class Insecta; order Hymenoptera; family Ichneumonidae; species Cremastinae sp. A BG-2022a. Next base: position 26,808 of record JAPYYW010001800.1, on the reverse strand, counting down.
GTTCTCATTCTCGCTTTTCGACTCACCCATACCATTAAGTCGAGCGAATTAACGATTGAACCGAAGCGTTTGACCCGAAACCTTCGTACGAACGTGAAGTGTATGGGCACGTCAAAAATCGTCTCACATATATTTTTTCATCTTTTTTTTTCATTCATCCAGGCAGCGACTAACGCTATCGAACTTAGAAATAAATCGAATGAATTCCAGTGAGTCAGATCTGTACTTTGTGTTTTTATCGAAGTACGAAACTGTATCAATTTATTTTTATGAGCCCGGATCGCTGTAACTCGATTCGTGCCGCATCAATTTCTCGACTACTAGAATCAAAAGTAATTTGATAATAAAGAGTAAAGAAAATAATTTGTCAGCTGTTAACAGTTATGAATGATAATTTGAAATAAGTCATGAGAAAAGGAACAAAAAATTTTAGACTATATTTTTAAAGTTTCATCTTTTGATCAAAACTATTGCCAAGTGTGTTCGTTGAAAAAAAAATACTAAAATTTTTACTCATAAAAATAATAATGACCATAGGTTTAAGGTTACAAAGTTTAAAAATAATCTAAATCTTTTTAAAAAGTTACAATAAAAAAGTTTAGCATTAAAAAAAATTACAAAGAATTTATAAATAATGCAAAGCAAATTACACGGAAAATTTTTACTTTAATGAAAAATAACACGATGGCAAGTTCAAAATAAAAAAAGGTTAAAAATTAACCGATAGAAAAATATAAAATGATGAAACGTTTATTAATACAAAAAAAATTTGAAATGAAAGTAAAATATAAACATTTTTCACAGTAATTAAAAAAAAATTATGAGAAATAGCATTTAAAAAATTACAGAGAATTTATAAATAATGCAAAGCAAATTACACGGAAAATTTTTACTGTAATGAAAAATAACACGATGACAAGTTCAAAATAAATGCTAGAAAAATATAAAATGATGAAACGTTTATTAGTACAAAAAAATTTGAAATGAAAGTAAAATATAAACATTTTTCACAGTAATTAAAAAAAAATGATGAGAAATTCAAGATGATGCTGTTGAAAAATTATGTAACTCTTTGATTTCGAATAAACATATTTGACTTTGTTATTTAATCAGCAGTGAATGGGTTGTCGACTAGATGCGTAAATACAATATACTGAGAATGAAGTAGCGAGGGGTAGGGGTAAGGAGCAGGTCAGAAGAGTGGGCGCCTCTCACAGTGAACCAGACTTGATTGCTTATTGACCACTGTTGACTCGTGTTGACACCGCAGACCTTAGTTTGATGGATAAAACGCACGGGTAATTCGCCCACGCCAGGTTGCGGAATTCCTCCCGCCAATTCTCTTGCCTCATTTTCCCCCACCTCGTTATCTCATTCTCCCAACATATAATTCCTTCGAGATTCGAAGATCCAACAATGCGTCAAGTGATTCAAAAATATGCGACAAATATTTTATTTTTAGATCAGAAATTTATTTCCATCGAAACCCAAATTTTTTTAAGAAATTTCTATAGGAACTGTGTTAAATACATTATTATAATTAAACGAATTTTCATAACTAAAGTTGCATTTTATAAGTCTTGATTTTTGTAAGAAAAATTTTTGTTTTTATATTGTATACTCAATATATTATGGGAAACCGTATTTTATGCAAAAAAATAGGCACAGCTTGAAAAATATCGTAACAATAAAATTTAATCCAGAGAACATACTTTATGTGTATCAAACTCAATCAAAGTCGTTTTATGAAAAAACACAAAAAAAAAAAATTTCTTATTTCTTAGTTAGATTTATGAATAAAGATTTTTTGAAGGCGTTTTATGATTGTAATGATAAAATGATATATTTTCACACCTCCGAAAAGGTAGTGAGTGAATAAATATTGACGGAAAACATGGACAAATATTTTTGTGTACCGAAAGGAATGTCGGCGAGAGGGGGGAAGAAAAATTGAGAAGGAGGAGGAGAAGGAGTAGCGTGCGACGAGGAGAACGCGAAGCAGATCGCATCAATCTATTTGAAGGCTCGGGTGGAAGGAAGGCAAGGCAAAAGAGTACGATACCGTGGGCAATTATGATATTTGTCCCCATTAAAAGAATTGGGGTGGCGACTCGCATGACCCCGAGCGATCGCGGACTCCCCCGTCTCCAAACGCATTGGACATTTAACTCGCAATGCCATCGGGGGTCAAATATTATCGCCTTATCTCGTATACGTGTATCTTTATCATCCTCGTCTCGTTCTTGCCCGATTTCTTCTCCGATCTCTGTGTCTTTTCCGCACATCTCACTCTTTTCTTTCGACCGAGAAAATTGTTTTTTTTAATTTTCTTATTGTTTCCTTCATTGTTTCGTTTGGACGTCATTTATTTTTTTATTCTTGACTTTTTTAAATAAACATTTTGTTTACTAAAAAATATTAATAAATTACATTCGTTTGATTAAATATGTGAACATATTTGATACGACAAATCTTTTTTTTAGTGTCCGATAGACAGCTGTCGAACTATGCTTAAGCAATATTGTTTAATGTATGGCACTACTTTTTATTTCTTTTTTTTTCGATATATTTGCTCTTGAATACATTTATTTCCTAAATTATTTTACTTTTTCTCAATTCGTTCGACTTCCATTTGTTTTCTTCTCGTTTATTTCTCAGTTTTTTTTTATTTATGCAATATATGTTTCTTTTACACCTACGCGAGTCTCCCAATTGACGAGTTTAAAATACACATTTTTGTAAATTGACGTAAAAGAAACTTTTCATGTCTCTGTTTCTGTAGTTTATTTTTTTTTTATTCTCGGCGATGATTCAGAGTGTCACTCGCTTCCGCGTGCGCCATGAATTCGTATAGTCACTTCGAGAATCGACGGACCGAGGAGAAAAAAGAAAGAGAGAAGGATTAAATTTGATACACACGTGAAGAAAAACTGGGTCACGTGAAACTCGACGAAGCGTATAATTAGACGAATAAAAAAGAAAACATGTCACGTACGCGACACGTCTCTTCGTTGCCGTTTGTGAATCTTCGTGGGAAAACTTTATTCGACTTCGAACCCAAGAAAAAAAAAAGATAATCTGCAAAAATGACTTGTTCACGCGAATCCAAGAAAAAGGAATATGAAATGAAAAATATTTGCACATGTTGCATTAAAGAATTGTCTCTTTTAGAAATTATATCAATAAATTATATTACTCTCAAAAATTCTTGACCAATTTAAAAAAATTCACCATTTCAAATTATATTTCAAATAGAAAATGGATGATTATTTAAAACATATATTACTTATGCATATATAGTTATGTCTGGGTCTTTAACAATTTGCTGTAAAGTAATTAAAGTAAAATAAATAAAATTTTTAATCGAAATAGTGAAATCTGGGTGCACTTTAAATTTTAACATTTTCTTAACTCCGAATAACTGGCCGAACGAAGAAACTGAAATTCGGCAGAATTGCTCATTTCATTTAATAATAATGAATATCCTTTTTAACCATTTTTTCTCATTAAAATTTTAAACATGAGACGTATTATTATATATATTTCATTTTAACATAATTATCGAGCTTGACTGTACCAAGAGAATTATCTCGAAAATTTATTTACTTAACTTTTCTTTAAGGTAGTTCTATCAAAAAATCATTTTTAGGATTTTTTTAAAAATTTGCAAAAACCTTCTTTGATAAAAAGTGCAATTGTATATTAAATTTTGAGAGATTTCACTACGTACAATTCGAGATATTTATTATCAAAAATCACTATTTTCTGCGCAGTCTCCCATAAGAGCACGTCTTAAATATTACGATCTTGATCGCAGATCTTGATATCTTGACTTCTCACTAGTGAAACTTGTTAAAATTTTGCACAGCTCTTTATTGTGCTTCAAAAAAGCTTCCTTTAGTTCTAAAAAAAATCCCAAGATTATGATTTTTTTTTAATTTTCATACATACATAACAAGTACAATCGTCCTTGAATTATCTTGAATTTTGAGTATATGTTGTTCTCGAAACAATTTGCAACAACTTTTCTTCATTGATTTAAGCTCAAAAACCACATGGTATCGAGATAAATTGAGATAAAAAACTTTTCATTTGACTGTACCGATAGAACTACCTCAAGGAGATAAATTGATGATTGTAGGGAAAGAGAGAAAAAAAACAAGAAAAAAGAGGAGAACGAATGAGCAGCAAAGAGTAGGGAGACGCTTGATCGACAATCCGCGCGTATTTCTTTGGAAATAAGCGCGGATTCGTGCACCTCCATCGTGAATTCGTGGCTGATTCGTCCCTCCCGATTGACGGGGGCGGTGCGCGCAGGTATCCGGTTTGGGCTGGCCTCGCTTTCTCGCTCGCTTATTTTCTCGCTCTTTTCAGTCGCGACCGCGATGCATTCTTCAGTAACGTATTCCTCTCATTTTTTCACGATATCTCAATTAGCCCACTCGCAAAATTACGTCAAAAATTTACTTCATACTATACTTCATAATTAAAAGAACGAAAAACAAAAATTCTTTTTTATATATTTAAAAATAAATAGATAATAAGTAAAAAATTTGTTGAAAAAAATTATCTTTAATTTTTTTCAAATATTAATTGTTACGAATGTTGTGTAAATTGAAAACATGGACTTTTATCGAAATTGCGAAAAGCTGCAAATGATCCTAGATAATTTTAACTTTATTCATATATAAATGGCTAAATTTTTCTTTGATCAATGCGATTGCACGAAGTACCAAGGAAACATTGCTCCAATTTATTTTTAAAGGCATCAATTGAAAATTTTATATACATTAAGCAATTCCATTCTTTTTATCAAAATTCAATAATTCATTTGCATTTGAAAATTTATTTTTTTGATAATCGTCCGTTATTTCAGTCGACAACTTTTTTATTTCATGATTAGCATCAATAATACGATAATATTCAAAGAAAAAATTAGGTACAAAAATTGATTGTGGTGCTTTGTCAATGTTACAAAAGAATTTCATTTTTTATACAACGAATAATACGATTGCATTGTAAATTTAAAAAAACGTATGGTGTTTGAATTCTCAGTAAAATATTTTTCGAAGACATAATTGTGCATTTTGAGAAAGAAAAAAATGTATTTATTTATATTTTTGAATTGCAATTTACATACATATTATGGTAGGCTCTGCATTAGTATGCTATCAGTTGAAACAGAGATTAACCATAGTGTAATATTCGGCCAATTAAAATATATACTGATGAGCATGATTCACCATGTGAAACTATTAACGTTAAATTAGGTCCTTGTAACAACTGTTGGAGCTATTGAAGGTGCATGAGTTCAGGTTTTGGAATCAGAGTCAAATGGTGTTATCCATCGGCGCTATTTGGGTAGGGTCTTCACATTTTCGTCAATGATCTGATGATGTTCTACAATAATTTGTCAGAAAAAAAGAATTGGAAATATTATTTTGATAATTATGACACATTTAGATTTTAGATGTCAGATTTTACAGAATGATATTGCACCTAGCTCAACTAAGTCTGACATCACAGCCTTGCCTTGGAATCATTCAGTTGGAATTCTGCAGAGTGGAATGTTTGTTGGATACCCATTCTGGATACCATGATCCTTCCGCAATTTCTTTATCGAAATTATACGACTGTCTGTTCTGAACAGGGTTAAACCTGGATTTTTTCCATGATCGCCTCGGCCCTTCTTTTCTTGGAATAAGTTTATATCCAGGTCGATATTTTGGCTTTGGCAACTGTAACAAATCGTTACTGTCAGAGAGCCAAAATATGTTCATAATTTTCTTAATCCGGTGAAAAATAAAAATTTTATTTTTAAAGTATTTAAAAAATTGTTTAAAATTTCAATCACATTAACAATTAGTTCAATATGTAAATTTTTCTTGGCAACTGTAGTGTTCAATTAGACTTTTTAAAATAATTTTTTAAGAATGCATAAAATGAAAAATTATTTATTAGTGTTAATTTTAGTAAATGGACATTAAGGATCAATGCTTAAGTAATTATTGAATTATATGTAAATATAAAGGTGGCAAATCATATAACACCACTTGACGTCTCAAGTTGAGATTCCTCTATGTCATATTTTTCAATATGTTAGATGTAAATCCTCTTGCTGCATAACTTTTCATTTATCATGAAAATAGTAAAATTTGTCAAAATAAATATGAAAAATCACATGATTTGTGCATTTGTGCTATGAGAAATTATTTTTAAAAATGAATATTCATTTGAAAATGATGCCATATGGTTGATTTTTATTTCGACCAGAGCTGGCTACGAGCAAACAAAAAAAGAAAGTTGTACTTTCATATCTTGATTTCAAATGATAAAAGCAAAATTTTTGATCTTTTTAAAATGTTTAAATAAAAAAAAACTTTTAATCGTCGATAATGTGCAGAAATGTGTGGTCGTGAATATCCAAGTGTTAATATACAAAGATCAACTTACATCATCAAACGTTTCCAATCCTGAGCCTTTTCTTACTTCAGAAGTGCTCTGACAGTAAGCCACAACAGCACAAAGTAGGCAAATAACCAAGAAAATTTTAGCGTTCATTGCTGACTTCTTGTTGTTTCGTTCGAAAGATTTCTTTCAATATGAGAATGTGCTCGGGAGCGCTTTCTTTTATAGCGAACGAGAAATGTTCGAAATTGAGGAAAACTTTGATGTCACCATTATTATGATGACTATAATATTTCAGTTTACTTTCAAACGAATATACGTCACAATAAGATTAATGTGATCGTACTGATACCGAATAGTAAATATACTGCCGTAAAAGAAAATTTTTGAGTATAATCTATTAACATGAAATTAAATTGTAAACCGTTCGTGACGACGCATCATAAATTTTCTGGAACAAACAATTTTCGTATATTTCATAAATGACGCAGATGTCGAACAAAATTCATGTTAATTTTTGACTACTTGTCTATCTGTGTACACTGTACACATACGTTCAAGCATATTACGTCGAAAGACGCGTACAGTGATGTTAACTGAATACGACCCAGATGTAGACCACTTGGACAAAAAATGATATCGTATACGTTTGTGATCAGTAAATATTATGTTGAATATTATTGCCTACGTTAATTAAATTGCTTTAAAAAAATGGATGGATGAGGAAAATTAAAGTAAAAATTAAAGTGACGCATGCATACGTTTCTAGAATGATGTTCAATTTTTTAAAGGAATTTTTCAAATAAATGCACATGATTATTTTTTGATCGTTTAATGTAGACGATTCTAAGTGTTTAATGGATTTATATTTTTATACACTAAATAATTTACTATTCCCTGCGGCAATACTTTAGGCTAAAATTACAATTTACAAAGAAGTAAAATACAAATTTTGACAAAACTAAATTATAATACATAAAATAGTAAATATACGTTCCAAGATCGTTTTGATGTGAATCAAACAATTTATATACAAATATGCCACTGAGTGAAAAAATGCTGCACACATGTGACACTATTTAATCAAAATGTGAATAAACAAAAATGTATTTATTTTAGTAAAGACTGATTCATTTGGATAGAAAACGGATAAAAATTAAGGAAAATGTATCGTCGTAAAAAACATTAGTGATTAATGGGAGTAGGTTTTCCTCAATTTGGCCTGAATTTTATATTTTTGAAAAATACCATTATTTTACTATAGAGTTAATGACTGGAAGATAGTTCAAGGTAATTTTTAGATCAATTTTGAACAAATATTCGGCCTAATGGAGAAAGATAATTGACTTATTTGTATCAACGCTACCACCTAATCCTTCGTGTCCTCGAAAAATCACACACTTTGAAATAATTTCATATTGATTGTATGATATTTTAAGATTATAATTTAAATGAAAAATAATTAAATTCAAGGAAGTTATGAATTTTTGGATGAATTTTTTGTATTACTTTCTTCAATAAGTCAAGGCAACTAAAACCAATGTATAAAGTTGAAGTTTTATAATTTAAAGAATAACACAAATTTTAAAAAAATTCTTAAATTTAATGTAAAGTTGAAATTCTCAAAATCAGTAAAAACTTTTGAACTGTTAAATAGAACATAAATTAAAACTCTTAAAGAAGTGTCAATGGTACGTGCATCATTATATAATTTATAATTCAATAAATTCAATAAATTCAATTCAATAAAATAATTCAATTCAAGGTAGTTATGAATTTTTAGATGAATATTTGTATTATATTTTCGTCAATAAGTCAAGGCAACTAAAACCAATGTATAAAGTTGAAGTTTTATAATTTAAAGAATAACGCAAATTAAAAAAATTCTTAAATTTAATGTAAAGTTGAAATTCTTAAAATCAGTGAGAAGTTTTGAACTGTTAAGGTGATATGATCATGGCAGTAAAACGACAAATTTTCGACTCAGTTTTTCTCATGTACAAAGTGGTTTGCGAGTAAAAGTTTATTAAGAAAAGTTGTTGCAAATTGGCCAAAGAACAACATACTCGAAATACAAGGTCATCCAAGGTGACGTGTGCTTGCTATGTAATTAACAAAATTCAAAAATAAAAAAAATACTCAATTAAGAAAAAAAAACTAGACAAAGCTTCTTCGATATTGTACAAAAATGTGTGCAAAATTTTAGAAAGCTTTACCACGTAGAAGTTGAGATATTTATTGTTGAAGATCGCAATATTTAACCCGCACTCTTATGGTAAAAATTGACATACATGTACATACGACGGTAAAGAAAGTTTATGAAAAATTTTAACAAAATATGTAATAAACGATACCATGACCATATCACCTTAAATTTATCATAAATTAAAATTATTGAAGAGGGTTCAATGGTACGTGCATCAGCAATTTTTCTCAATTGAGGACTCGTGGAAAATGGAGAGAAACATTGTGCCCGCGATAATAAGCGAGGCTCCAGAATCAAAGAAGCGAGGAAGAACGGAGGCGGAGCAGCGTTGCGGTTGCATAGATTAGCGCTTGCGCGGACAACACTCATTAGCGGATTTATTGCCGTTTTCCCGCTAAAACCCCGCTCTCGAGTATTGTTCTCCCGACACGCCCACGCTTCTGTACCTTTTTCCATTTCTAAAAACGCAGCTCGTCTTTCTATCTCTTTCTCACTGTATCGTAAATATTTTTCACAATGATAAACTCATTTGCTTATGCAATACACTCCAAATTTACGATTTTTATGAACAATTGTCTGCATTTGTTTTTTCGAACAATTAACATGAAAAAAACAGCACGAAAAATTGTATACACGAAATAATTTATAACAAAAAAAAGTTTACATAAAATATTCTATACTAAATCATTGATATAAATAACCACAATTTTTTGTTTTAGTTTTTCTCACGTACAAAGTGGTTTGCGAGTTTAAGTTTATGAAGAAATATTGTTACAAATTGGCTATAGAGTAATGCAAAGTGACTTATTGTACTTGCTATATGTAATTAACAAAATTTCAAAAAAAAATTTATTTCAGATTTAAGAAAAAGAAAACTAAACAAAGCTTCTTTGATGTGGTATAAAAATATGTGCAAAATTTTAGAAGGCTTCACCATGTAGAAGTTATGTAGAAGTTGAGATATTTATTGTTGAAGATTATTGTAATATTTAACACGTGCTCGACTTCCAGATGGTAAAATCTAAAAATTAATACACATGTGCATACGACGTCAAAGAAAGTTCTTGCAATTTTTTTCAACAAAATGTAAACTATAAATGATATAAGGGTGCAATCAAGGTAGTTCTATATCAGTACAGTCAAATCAAAAGTCTTTATCTTGATTTATCTCGATACCATGTGGTTTTTGAGCTTAAGTCAATTAAAAAAAGTTGTTGCAAATTGTTTCAAGAACATACTCAAAATTCAAGGCCATTCTTTAAACTAAAGAAAGCTTCTTTAAAGCACAATAAAGAGCAGTGCAAAATTGCAACAAGTTCCATTATCCAGAAGTCAAAATATTAAGAGTTGAAAATCACAATATTTAACACGTGCTCTTATCACTGAAAACGAAATTTGGTTGATTCAACAAAATATTTGTTTCAATACGTTCAACGATATTATTTTGCAAATTGAACTAAATTCTTGGTTGATTTTACTGAAGTTTTATTATTTCAAATAAACAAGTCTTGTTTCGACGAAATATTTTCAACTAAATATTTTTCAATTAAATCTGTTCTCAGTGTATGAGAGACTGCAGAAAATAGTGATTTTTGACAATAAATATCTCGAGTTCTACGTACACTAAGAACAGATTCAGTTGAAAATATTTCGTTGAAACAATACTTGTTTATTTGAAATAATGAAACTTCAGTTAAATCAACCAAGAACTTAGTTCAATTTGCAAAATAATATCGTTGAACGTATTGAAACAAATATTTTGTTGAATCAACCAAATTTGGTTTTCAGTGTAGTGAAACCTCTTAAAATTTACTATGCAATTGCACATTAAATCAAAGAAGGTTTTTGCAAATTTTCAACGAAATCCTGAGAAAATGATTTTTGGATAGAACTACCTTGTGAGAGTGTGAATGAAAATTTTGCGTCAAATAAATGTGTTTAGCTATAGGAGTGCGGAAGGAGAGAGGAAGAAATCGTAAATCATAATTGCGGTTTCACGAGTCACACTTGTTTGAAAATAAGAGGCTCGTTGTCGCGATTATCGTAACCGAGGAGATTAGAGTGAAAACTGTTGCGGTTTCGGGTCCTCCCTTGGATTCTCGAAAATTGACGAGAGCCCGAGAGAAAGGAAAAACGCTCGTAATCCTTGGCATTGAATCGGCGAAATCGGCGTGTCGCCCTACGAGCTGGTGAACATTTCTTAATTTGTCGAGTAACGGAACGCTCGGACAGAGACGGAGGAGGAGGACTCGGGGATTCTTATTTTCGGCTGGAGCCTTAATTCCATCAAAGATTTTTCACCGAGACGACGAATTTTCCGTGCCGTATATAGAGAGGAAGTGAGAAACGCGAGAAAGAGAGAAAGATGGACGACGTCGTAAATATTTTTGCGGTTTTCGTGGCAATAATAACGTCCAGCGACACTAATCGGGGACTTGATTATCTTCTGGCGAAAGTTACTAACAAAAATTTGAATATTTTATACCAGGATTTTCGAAATTTTCCTCATTGGTCGACTGCTCGTAATCGTAAGCCACCGTGATGAGAACAGAGACGGTCACACTTCTGCATTAATATGAATTCCTCCTCCCAAAAACGATACTTCTCTTTCATTATTTTTACCATCTCATGTTTTCAAATATTCTCTTTTATTTTCTCTCGCGCTGTGTACACAATATTCCTCGACCGCCTTTACGCCTACCCACTAAAAATCTATAATCCTTTTGTCGTAGCTCCGGGTCTTCAGACTCGAATTTTTCCTCTTCCCTGTTCCCAAATTTTCATCGTTCTTTCCAGCAGGTTGTCAAGAATTTTTTTCTATCTTCGTGCTTTTATGACTCTATAGGGACACGAATTAATTTTTTAGTGCCATATTTTTCGACATTCGAAGCTCGTTTTCCAAATAATAAATATTCTATCCTGCTGATACGTAAATGAGAAAGGTCGTATTTTTGGTTGTTTATTTATTTGTCATTTTTTTACGATTGAACGGTTGAACCGGTTTTGAAAAAATTTAGTACACGCACAGTGTGATATATCTAGGTTAAATTCTGGTAAAATATTTTTTTATGAGACTTGATATTTTATTCCATGAAAAATTGACATTTTTTTCTATAAAAATCGAGTCATCTAAAATAAATCCCACATATAATATACGCGATTCTCAAAATACTCTTCGTGTACGTAACAGTAATTTACTATACCTACTTCCTAAAATTATATAATGTCTACCTTGGAAATAATTTTTTATTTCATAGAATGAATTTTTTTCATTAAAATCAATTAATCTCATGAAAAAAAGATTTTTTCCATAAACTTTATTTCTCATAATCATGTTTTTCTCACAGAAAATCATGATTTTCCTATAGAAATTATTACTGATGGACATTAAAGTTCATTTTCTGCAGGATATTGGAAAAACGTAATAATAATCTAAATAATTGATTTTTTCAAACAGGAACCCCAGTCAACAAGTCACAACTGTAGAAAATTACACGTTTTTCGTATGAGGTTCAATAAGCCGTAGACAACATTACAGTTGTTCTCAATGTAATTGTATAGTATTCAAAGATTTCTCGTATTACATTTCAGCCAGAGCTAATTAAAATTTCAATTAGTTTTATATGAATGAAATTGTGAAAATTTTGATGATTATTATTACATTTTTATAAGTATATAAATTTCATTTTTTATAATAAAAATTATAAAAAAATTTCCAGTAAAAACAAGTGCACGAAGATACTTTAAATAACTATAGATATACTTTAAAAAAGATAAACATATATCCATATTGTTTATCTATTTCCTATATTAAAAAAGACATGAGGTCTCTAATAGATTAATTGGAATCGAGCACAAAATGTGATATTATATAAAGTATGCGCCTAGAAGAACAGCAAAATATCAATTCAAACATGTCAAGGAGGATAAATCAGCCGTGTTTTTGCTTGTGCTTCAAAAATCGAAAAAAAAAAGAAATTCTACAAATTTTGCGAATTTAAAGTATCTAACGAACGAGTCTCGGACGTGGATAAATATATCTGAATAATTCGAGGAACGTAAACATAAAAAAAAAATAATAGAGAAAAATTTCGTCGGGCGTAACGAGGAAACAAAATTCCAAATTTTCGAGAATATATACCTCGATTATATGGTATCCATTGTGATGCGTCGAGATTATGGGAAAAACCGAACACGGCCTTGATCCTTCGGATTTTCGACTCAATTTGGAATCAGTAGACCGATACAAAGCGTCGGGGTAAGACGTGTCGGGTCTTGCAAAGTAGTCCATCGTTACCGAAAAATATTTCGTAGGAATAATTCGACAAGATTAATTGAGCGTTAGTTTCAGTGTTATTTTCAATCATACGAAAAGTGAATAGTATTTAGTGTTTCTAATTTATAATATCGTTTCGAAATGCTTCAAAAAAATATCGGTGTGAATAAAAGTACTGTCCAATTGATGATGCAAATAATCTCGATCCCGTTATTTTATTCTACATATATGTATTATTCTTTATTTATTCTACATAGTATTATTTCCGTATGCATTTTTTAATTTGATTTTAAAAAATACAAAAAATATTGAGTTTCGTGTGGTGTAATGGTGAAGTGAAGTGCGAGGCCCATGGAACATATTGAGCAGAAAATTAACGAGATTCCCATCGTCTATATGAATCACCTTTAATAAAGCTGATTTCGTCAAGAGAAAGGTAAGACATCGCTAATTGAAATTTTCATGGGTCTATACAAGATCCAGTGTAACTCGCTAAATTTTTTGAAAGTTTTTTTTTCGATTTTAAGAGCCTATTCGATCGAAAATTTCCTGTAGATAACAAAAATGTTAATTATTCGGGGTGAAATCCAAGAATTCGTATTGAATGAGCCAAAAAATTGACTTTCGGATCAGTTTTTTCAATTTTTCAATATGAATTTTTGGATTACGTCCCGTATAAGTAACATTTTTGTTATCTACAGGAAATTTTGCGATCAAATATTGTATTTTAAAAAAGACATGAAGCTCATAATTTATTGGAACAAAGCGTAGAAGAATCGCAAAATATCAATTCAAACATGTCGAAAAGGAAAAAGCGGCCGCTTTGCTGCTCATGATAATAGAATCCAAAAGCCAAAAATAGGTCGTCAAAAAGAATGAAAGAACAGGAAGGAATCGTCTTCGATATTGACAAATGATTTCATAAATCCGGATGATCGAAAAAATCGAAAGTGACATTTTTTTCAAACTGAAAAAAAAATTGTCAAAGAAAATTTGAACGAATGATTGACAAAAATGAAAAAAAAAATGAAAAAATTGGGGTAAGGTATAATTGGTAATTGCGCGAGTGCAATTGCACGGAGTAATCCTGTTAACGCTGGATCTCGAGCAGCCAAGAGGGCGAAAGTCCCTGGGGTTCGAGAATCCGAGTTGTTGTATCGCGAACGTGAAATAAACGGGTAGGAAAAAGGGGACGGGGAGAGGGTGAGAGCTGAGGGATGAAGACTCGAGTGTCCCCGATTTTTTTTCTCCACGCGTCTAACTCTCCACTTTAGCCTTATATAGAAAGAAGTCTCTATTAAAAAATGCTGGATGAAATAAACGCGAAAAAATATCGCCAGATAAAAATAAACTAAAAAATAATTATTTTTTTCAATTTTGTTTTAATGAGCGAGTGACACAAGAAATCATTTTTTTTTTCAATCGTTTAAAAAAAATTTTGGTTTTTTTTTCTATGAAATTTGTATGGTTATAAAGCAAATTAATTTTTCCATTTGTTGATTTTCAAGCACGAATTTGTTTTACGACTTTATTGTGTGTATATAGATATGCATTTTTTTCCAGACTGCAAATAAATAATATAACAATACAAAAAATAAATGGAATACATAATAAGGATATATATAAGTATATAAATACACAAAATAATTTTTTAAAATAAATGAATATGTAAAATCAAGACTAAAAATTGTTAGAGACATTGTGTTTTTTTTTTAATTTCTTGAATCAGCAGACGCGATGGGAATATATAATAAATAAATGCGTATGAAAAATAAATAAGTCGGGTACTCGTGAGACCAGAATCGATCCTTTTTTGGCGGGCTCGAAGGCCGCGATCTCGTTTTAAAATTTATTCGATTTAGTTTACTCTCGCCTCTCGATGCATTTTTTTCGCTCCTTTTCCTTTTCTCGTTCTCGAATCCCGTCTTCAGGTTCGGATGCACTAACCGGTAAAATTCGAGCGTTTCAACTTGGTTTTTTTAAAGACGATCCGCCGAGGCGTCAAAGCGGAAGTAAACGCTCTTTTCTCCTCTTGCGTACACGCACGAAATGACCACTCGTCGATTTAACGCGGATTCAATGTCCTCTCTTCTGCTTACTTTATCCTTCGGCCTCTACAATATTCAGCGAGCCTCGAAAATTTACCTCGAGATTCCCAGATCCTTCAGCACTTGTGGGAATTTTTTTCTTCTTCCTGCCAACGTGCGTAATCGAATTATCGAATTTAATTTTTCGAGCCTCTAGTTTCGGAGACGCAGTTGAAAATTTCATTAAAAAAAAATTGAACCATTCACAAAAAATTTTTTTAAATAAAGAAATACGATTAATATTTTCATATAACATATAAAAACATTGTAAAATATTACATTTGATAATATTGAGAGGGTATAAATTTCAGTTTTTATTAATTGAACCGTGTAAAACTATGCACGGTTCAGAAAATTTGTAGAAAGATGAAATTCAAGAAAAAGTAAATGCGTGGAAAAGAGTAAAAAAAATTTTTGAGGAAGAGTATAACACTTTTTTTAGGGATTGATCCTTTGACGCTTCTTACAGCAATTATTTTTCACCTCGATTCTCGGGTTCTCCAAAACATGAGTAGGCTTCCAAAGATTTCCTGAGGACAAGGATTACGAGGACGAGAGAAGTCCTGTTACGTTCACTCCAGCGCGTTCTTTCTCTCTCTTTTTTTATATTCGGTAGCAAGTCACGTGTTTTTTTTTTCATTTTTGATTTTTTAAGGTGCAAAGCTTTTGAAACCGCACTTGTGTGTCCCACGAATAAAAAAATTCGAAACTGAAAAAAAAACTGAAGGAAAATTTTTTCTCTTTTTCAAGCGTAAAAAATGTTTACGCGACATTTAGCTCATAATATTACAAAAAGGTTCGACGTTGATGGAACCCCAAGAAAAAATGTTAAGCGTTGAAAAATTTGCTGTCTATATAACTTTCTGTAAACGAAACGATAGTTAAGAGATAAATTAACATAACACATGAGAAAATCATGTGATACATATTAATAAAAAGTGAGAAGTATATTGATTTTTAATAGAAAACTAAATTTCAATTTCGTAAGCAAATATTGAAAAAAAATATAGGGTTTAGATAGTTTAGTATTCATAGAAAAAAACATGATATATGTTTCAATATATAGTATTTTTTAATTAAATATAGAAAATAATATAATAAATATATAAAAAAGATCTATATGTAAAAAATTAAAAAATCTCAATAAGGCATGCATGCAGAGATTCTTTCTACAAAACAGTAAATTCATCTTTCAGTTCCAGAAGTACGTCTGTCTTAAAGATACATTGTGAAAGAAACCAATTCACGAAAATCCATGTCAGGTTGTACAGGAAATCTTATTACCAGCGACTTGGCCTTCAGGCCTTCTTAAAGGAAATTATGTGTATAAAAAACTGCAAGAGAAACTTCTGACAATAATAAGTAATCTTTAAATCCGGGCAAAAATATATATCTATTATTTATTTGTCTTTCTCTCTTGCTTTCAGAAAACTGTTGCTCCCTTTTGAATAATACACGACAAAATTTCGATTTTTTTTCGATAAAAATTCGAAAATCATACTCGAGTTTTAAAGATAGATTATTATTTATTTAATTATTTTTTCTCGAGCAAGTTTTTTTTTAAATATCATGTATTTGGAAAATAAATGATTGTGTTGAACTAATACTATACATAGTATAATGAGGATAGAAATTATAAGTTAATGTATTGTATATAAAAATAGAATGTCAAACTTTTATTGAGAACATTAAGTAAATATCTGGCATTATGACTAGTTAAATTATTGACGCATTTAGTTCTTTTCATATAGGTAAGGGAATAATATTATCCTACAATTATTCTTTTTCTTTTGAAAAAAAAATCACACAAAAAAAATTGTTCCAAATGAAAAGAAGATTTTATATCATTTTTCTTGATTAATATAGGTACTTTTAATGGTATATTATTAACAATTGAACAATTTATGAGCCAGTGTAAACGCCTAATTATCATGGTTCAATTCATAAATGAAAGAAATTTAAAAAATCAGTTGTAATTTTATACTTGTCAAAAAGAAATCGCTATTATTATTTGTCCTTCTCTCTGTCGCGTTTTCGAAAAACTGTCGCTCTCTTTTGAACAATATATCCGGCCGAATTTTGTTTTCCAGATTTTCAAACGTTTGCCCACACTGGCAAAAATGTGAAAATCACGCTCAAAAGCATTTTGGCAACAGATCTCTATCCTTTTGCCGAGAAAAATCGAGATCGGAGTCTCGGAGGGAAAAAAATATTTTTCTTCCCAGCTTCGCATCCTTTTCCTCGAACATTTTCCAGTCTAGATTAAAATCTCAAAGCGAAGTCGCACCTGCCTCTGTGGCTGAGAAAATACACCCGAACTTCGAGATCCTTCCAATAAAGCGATCAAATTTTTCGCCCGAATCCGGTCAAAAAAACCATCAAAAAATCCTTCATCGCGTTCTCCATTTATTTCCCAACGACAACAAAAAAAACCTTCTCTCCAGCAATTTTTCGTCACTGAAAAAGTGTATCAACTCTATTTGCACAACAAACAAAAAACCACCGATTTAAAAAAGAAATGTCAAAAAATGTCTTTTCGCCCTAATTTTATAAAAAAAAACCACACTCAACATTTTTCCGCTCGATATAATTTTTTTTTCATGTATCACAGAAATAAAGAGAAAAAAAAAGAAGAAAAAGATTAATGTTATTTATCTCGGTGTTGGCCATTAGAACGATTTGTTTCCCCGGGCGGGGGGCTCTGTTCGGGGGATTTCGAATGTAGCCGTCACCGCAAATGTTTCTTTCAATGTCGGATGATGGTCGCGGAGAAATAGTGGAATAAACGATGCAACAGCTGTCATCCCCTCCCCGGGGCTTGGGGGATGGTAAAAGTTTGGCCTGGGGCTCTCCGGGAGAAAAAAACAGAGCGAAAGAGAGAGAGAAAGCAGAGATTAAAGAGTCCTATATATGTATATATATAAAATACATGAAATTCAAGTATATAATGATACGAAAAAGTTGGAGAGACAGAGAGAGAGAGAGAGAGAGAGAGAGAGAGAGAGAGAGAGAGAGAGAGAGAGAAACAACCATATATGTGAAACGAGGGAAAAGAGAGAGAAAGAGAGGGGGAAAAATTCAAAGTTGAAGAGAGAAACAACCATATATGTGAAACGAGGGAAGAGAGAGGGGGGGGAGAAAAATTCAAAGTTGAAGAGAGAAACAACCATATATGTGAAACGAGGGAAGAGAGAGGGAGGGGAGAAGAAATTGGGAACCAGTCGGGGGCTCGTTTGGTGTGGTCTCTCCCCCCGTTCTACCGTCGAAATTTCCCTCTCTCTCGCTCGCTGCGATATCAAAACACCGAACGCCTATTTGTTACACGATAAATATGTAACTGGAACACAATGTTAGTCTCGGCGGTTCGTCCTCTTTGTTTCCTCGCCCCTTCGTCCCGAAAACACACACGAACGCGCGTGGAAAAAGATCGCGAGGCAAGGGCGTAACCAGGGGGGATTAGGCCCGGAATTCGCCCGAAGAAATCTCCACTTTCCTCTTTTTGTTTTGTTTCCCGGGACATGATACGCTTTTATTCGCTCGCGGAGCGTCTTGTGCCGAGATTCCGGGGGGTTGGACTCTTTCTCGTACGTTTTTTTTTCCAAAAGTTCCTTTTCCATCATTGTTTTGTTGCTATCTTCATTGTTGCTCTTGTTTTCTTATTTTTTTGATTTTTTCGAAAGGGACGAGAACTCATCGACCAATCGGCCAATTTTTCGAGAAGCACACACGCGCGACCTTCTCGTGTGTGCAAACTGCGGGTTATTCGTTTATGTACAGAAACGTCAAAAGTGACGTTTCGTTGGGTGAAAAAAAAAAATTAGACTCAGAATCAGGACAGTGTGAAAATTATGGGTGTATTTCTTCGTGCTTCTTTCTCTCTCTCTCTCTCTCTCTCTCTCTCTCTCTCTCTGTCTCTCTTCCTGGTGATAACAATGGGCACATTCGAGATTTCAAGTCGAGAGTTGTCCGGGAAGGGAAAAGGATGCGGCAGATGGCTCTCTGTCGTATTCGGAGTCAAAAGTGCGCTCCAATAAAGGACTTAGTTACAATAACAACGAGCATTCACGAAATTAGGATACTTTTTTTTATGATATCCTTCGCGGTTTCTTTTTTCATTCGCTCTGTATGTTCGTTTCGCAGGAGTCTTCTTTCCTTTGTCCGTAGATTGACGTACTGTCTGGTATTCTTCTCCGAGAGTCTTCTCCGAGAAAGCGTCGAAAAAAATAAAAGTGACGGTCGGATTTGAATATTTTAAATATATTCGAGCAAATTTTATTGTTCAGACGAAATTGTTGCTACAATTGCTTACTTCGTGCTTATTTTTCAAATATAAAAAGCATGAATATGTTATTTCCATATGATATTAAAACATTCATGGAAAACTTAATACTGATATTTTTTTCACATTTCTACAATGAGAGCCATATGACAATCTAATTCAAAATAGAAATTTAAGAAATTTAGAAATTTAGAAATTTAAGATTATCTTCTGAAATTTTCTTAAACCGATTTTTATTCTCATTTATTCATCTTTTTTTCAATTTATGCAAATAAAGATAATGAATTATGGATCAATTTGTATTTTGAAGTTTGCAGTTTGAAGTCATAATTCAAAAATTCAAAAAATTCAAAAAATTCGAATGTATTATTATTTTTCAGTGTATGCCAATAGAGATGAATGTTAGATCTATCTGGAAAGATTTTTTATCTGATTCAAAAGTTAAAAAAACATGTCGATTTCTGGTTAGGATAAGATAGTTAAGATTGATTCATCTTTTTTTTCAGTGTATGCAAATGATTCAAAAGTTCGAAAACGAAAGTTGATTTTCAGGTTAGGATAGGTCCGAGTTTTCGGGAAGGCGTTTTTTGGCTCAAAGTTCCAAGTAGGATGAATCCTATTAGCGCGAATTTGTTGAGAACCTAATCTTTCGCGGATATTTATGACGCCGGCTTATCCATTCATCCCTTTCACTTCCTGAAGGGGAGGATCGACAATGAAATTCGAATTTCGATAGGTATAGGATTCGTTTAATCCTACCTAGAATGTTCGACCTCTGATTTTAAATAATTTTTCCAATATTTTAAATCTATACACATCGATTTTGATTGTTTATTGTGTTCAATAACTTTGAGAATATTTGTTGCTCAATAATCAAGAATTTTAGGCCATACATATACGATATTTATAGTCTAACAACCCACACTTAAAACGTACCATATACATAGTTTATATATCTATATAGATCATACTATCTCATCAGAAAGTAAATTTCTTATGGTCGATTCACAGAAACCAGTCTATACCATTTTGCTAAGAAGTTTCAAATTTTTTTTTGTTATGGACAAAAACCATAAATTATCAACTTCAGCACACATTTTTACATTTTTACAGAAATTCAACTATTTTCAACACTTTCAATTATTTAAATAAGTTAAATAAAAAAGAATGGTAAAATTTTTGGAAATTTTAATATCTGCAAGAATAATAAACGATATACTCCAAATACAATATATGTATATATGAAAAATAATTCACAAATATATCAAATTTTTTTATTTCGTATCTATATAGGACAAAAAGTTTCCATACTAAGCAGTGCTAAAACTTAGTGGCTTTGGAGTTTGATAACACTTGAACAATTCAGTGAAACGATGTTAATTTATTACGAAATTTGTTCATACATTTAAGGGCAACATTTTAAAAATTTAACCAAATTTCATATCGTTGAAAGTATGTTTCGCATAAACCTACAAGTCGGAAACGTGAATTGTCAAGAGTGAAGAAAAAGTTTAAAAATATTTTTTTTTCCTTACCGTTTTATTTGCTCGATATTATAAAATGTAAATTTTCTCGACTCGGCAATAAAAAGTGGCGTTTACGCGTGCGTAACAGGATAACAAGTTTCTCGTTCCGCAAAGCGTTCGCCGAGAGGTCTGTGTGAATTATGAAAATCGAGGGGAAAAGAGACGAAGTTAAACCGCAGTTGTGTACGACACGATGAGGACATGATTATGAAAATTCTAGTCTGAAAAAATTGGCCGTTACTTCCCCAGAGCGGAATTTGCGCGAGGGTGGTTTTTTTCTCTGCACGAGCGAAGTGACGTGTAAAATCGAAAAAAAAAAGAAATTCTCGCAACATCATGACCATTTTCAGACTTTGTCTGCATGGCATTAAATTTTTTAGTTTGGGTGAAAAGCCGGAGATTTTTAAATTGTCAATTGAGATTTTCTCTCAATGAAATTCCATTTTCAAGAATAAAATAAGCCACGAAAATGTATATGTTTACTTTAATACATGCATCAATTTTCAACCAATATATTTATTTCAAATAAAATTTATAATATAAATTTTTCTACATTTATATAAATAATATAACGTAAATTTATTAAAAACGAGGAAAAAGTTCGATAGACTTTTCCCAGTCAAATATTCTCTCGTCCGAAAAATCGTGGCATAATTTTTTGGGGCATGAACAAATGTGCTCCAGTTGGCATTGTGATGCAAGAAATTCGTTAGACGTTAGATTTGAGATTTTTCGATCTACGATGTGTTAAAAGAGTGAAATAAAATTCGTTCTCTAAGAAATACAGTTTTCCGGGGATTCGTTTTCGCTCGCAAGGCTATTGTTTTCCAACTGTCATTATACGGGGGAGAAGCTTGATCGGTCGCGGTCGCGGTTATTTCTCGGACGTAAGTACAGCCTACGGGACGGTACTGCAGGGGAGAAAAAGGCGCGGATAGAGAGCTGTGTACGAAAAGGATGTGCTACCTTGTGGGAGCCCGTCCACCTGCCCTGACCTATACCCATCAATACAGTAAGCCTCAAAAATCAACAAAATGATGCTCGTTAAATTTATCAATAAAGCCAAAAAAAAAAATTACATTGAAAAAAATTAATCGACAAAATTTACAAGATAAATACACAAATAAAATTATTAGCATTGATTAATAATAATTTATTCTTTTTATTTTATTTCATCTTTTCTGATTTAAATATCGTCATGCTATTAGGACAAAAGATTTTCAAACTTGATGTTACAATTCATTTATTATTATGTAGAGAATTTTTTATGGATATGTTTTTGATAAAAATATCATTGTTGAAAATTGTTGAACGAAACTGTACGCGAGAATACATTAAGTGTAGGAATACTGGACGTTCGTGTGGAACTGCGTGGGTGGAGGTAAGGTGAAACTTGACGGAGTCTCGTGCGAACGAGCATTCGTAGTTTACACGACTATCAATAACGGATTAATTATTCAATTGGTCTGGAACAAACGTTATATCCACAAGCATACTTTGTATAATTAAGAACGAGCGTGTGCTGGTACAGCGACGTTAAATACGCTTTCGGATATTAATATTAACATTCGAGTCTGGCAACACGATCGGCATGACTTTTTATTATTTCATTACTCATTTCTAAACAATTGTTTTCTTTCCCATCAGCATTAATCGATTTTTCCTCATTCTTCTTTTTTTTCTTTTCATTCTTACGAGGTACCCTTCGAAGTCGGTTTTTTATCGTTGATTCTGGTGAGCTTCAAAGAGACGAGGCTCGAGAAAAAATTCTAATGACTGGTAATTTGTTGGGAAAAAAGAAGAAAACGTAATAGTGGGAAATTGCAAGTCGTCCCTTCAGTCTCTATTCAATATTTCATCGTTTGTTGGCTTGTGCACAATCCAATTAATTTCTGTCGCTTTTTTTTACATTTAAACATTGAACTTTTAGTCCCCTGTAAAAGAAAATAATTCATTCTGCATTTGACTAAGAGTGCAGCCAAGAAAAACAAAAAAAGTATCAATCTATGTCAAGAATTTATGAAGTACAGATTTTATCAATTTATCATGAAAAAAACTTACTTTTATTATATAACGAAAGTATTTCCAGTTCTTATATGCAAATTCTTAACAAATATACTATATCAAACCATTTTCATAATAGTCAAAATAATGATATTTTGAGTAGGTATACACGTTACGAAAAAAATTCATTTAAGATTTTTTTTAACCATTTCTTAACCAAAGTTATTGAATCTGAATAAAAACGAAGGAAAAAGATTAATAAAAGCTTTACAATGAACACTAAATTTAGATATATAATTTACTGTTGAAAATTGCAACAGTAAATTATTAATTGTATATTATGGGTTTTTTTTGTAAAAAATGTAAAATATGGTACAAAATCATGCCATTCAATCATCTTTTATACATCGAGAAAATTTTTTTTCTAAAAAATGGCTATACATAGCAATATTATCACGTACAATACTGTAAAATTTTTGAAAATAGACGAATATTGTGGTGAGTTATTTTTTAATATACTAAATGAATGCAAAATTACCAGTACGTTTTTTCGCTGTATTAATTACTTGAAATATTTACATTATATTAATTTTATATAGATTGACATAGGTAAAAGTGAATTTTTATGCAATTTCTACTTTAATCTTGAATAACTTTTGAAGGAGTCAATGAATCGAAAAATTACAAAAGACTTTTTTTGTAAAGCGTCAGATTTTCTATAAAAATATATAAGGGCATATATGTATGTGATTTACTCCGTAATTGAGTTAGAAAATTCCAAATGAAAAAAAAATTTTTTCAATGCTAAATGAAAAATTGAAAATCGTTACCTCTAAAAAATTTATTAAAGGCCTGAAATTTGGTGTGGCATCTTTTTTATCATTTCGAAGATATTAAACGTGTGTCCGCGAAAAAATAAAATTGGTCATTTTTTTGGACCACCCTAGTATACATAAAAAAATTATACGACATTCTTATACAAATAATTATTTCGAATTCTTTTAAATAGTGAAACCTTTAAAAAATGTGACATCTTAGAAAACTTATATGCAAATTTTCATCGAAATCTGAAATAAGCGATACTCCGATAAAATAATATTTTAATTAAAATAGAAGAAAATTATTTTGGAAGTGAGAAAAAGAAAAACGATTAAAGATGAATATAAAGAATATCGACGATAAATTCAAATCTATACATTCGATCGATATTCGCGTGTACACATAAATAAATTCTCTTTGTCACGTATCGCGTAGGATATATTTATCCTCGCGGATTATTCGAGGTGTAAATCGGTGGAAAGGTTTGCGTACGGGCGTTTATTTTATTCCAACCTCTCGTCTTTTTCCTCTCTCTCTCTCTCTCCCGATGTAGTCGCTCATAAATTTGCGTTTAAGAAATTCGTCACGCAACCCCGTCGCGAGTCTTCTCGACTTTTTCCCCGACGCGCACGAACGCAAGAATAATAAAAAGAGAGGGAGAGAAAAAAAAAGATATTGAAAATATACAGGATGAGGAGACTAATATCAAAACGTCTCAATCCACATCCGAGATACGTCTTATTTCTAACATATAAAAGGTGTGCCCAATGAGAAAAATAAAATATATATGCGTACGAAAGGGAAAATGTTTTATTTTTCTCGTCTTCTTTGAATTTACGCCTTTTCTCTCCTCGTTTTTCGTCTCTTCACGAGTTTATCCCGCGTGAGCATAATCGCGGTACCTTTGTATCATTTAATATTTAAAAACAAGCGATAAATATGTCGGCTCGCGTGCTGTCCTCCGCTTAAAATGCGAGCGACGTTGCGCCTTCGTACGTTTTTCGACGTTTTTTCGCCGTCGCAGCGAGAACCTCGGGGATTAGCGAGCCCGCGGCTTCTCAAAAAGCAAGACGAATGTTATGTTGAAACGTTAAGGTGTTAATGATATCGTGTGCTTCGAGTCGAGAAAAAATGAGCAGGAAATAAGACGAAGGAGCGAGAGAGACAAAAATTACGCGGGACAAATTTTTCATCTCTCTTTCTCCCTTCCTCTCTCTCTCTCCTCCCTCTTAATTTCTTCTCTCGCTTGTTTCGACACAGTCATTTCTCAAAAAGCGACCAAACGCCCCGAGTCCCAACAAAAATTTTTCAGGCTCCGAATTCGTCGCGTTAAGTATATATCTCGAAAGCGTATATTTATATTTTATGGAAATAAACGATTATAAATCCTCTCGAACTTTGAACATTATCTCCTGTCTAAAAAAATAATTACAAGCTGTTTACACGCGTTTAATTCAAATTAGTGTATGCAATTCAATTTTTTTTCAGGATCTTAATAATGTAATTCATTTTTCATCATTCAAGGTTCATCATCATTATATTAATCTTTTTCCTTGTACTATGCATAATTTTCATCCTAAGCAGTTGTACAATAAAATATACACTGAGAAAAAAATTAGATAAATTTTACTATAAAGTGACAATTATATTGTTTATCATGGAACTGAATATTTATCTTTAGATGCTGCCTCTATTATATATAATTTATTCCCAAACGTAGCATTAAATTTTAATGTATTATTATTTCAGGCCATAAGTATAATTAAATTTACTATAAAAATATATATTTAGTCCTAAAATTAGCAGTGCACAGTTGTCACTTTATGATAAAATCTATAATCGTAATTTTTCTCAGAGTACAATAAAAAGTTTTCAAATATTAAAAATAAAATTGTGCAACATATACAAATATATATTTGTTATTTTTATCGTTGTTCATTATGAGAATAAAAATTCTAAAAATGTTTCCAAATATCTATCGGACTTGGCCATTAAAAAAGGAAGTGAATCAACGATAAGCAGACATTACTTCGGGATTAATTCGATAAAATTTGTTAACACGAGGTAAATATTTACGTTTGCACTTGTATACATACTTATCAACAAATATTCGCGAAAAAAAACAAACAGGGGAAACCTCGTCGAGCGAGAAAGAAAATTCTCGTCGACGTAAATAGAGAAAATAGAGCAGCAAGCAAAAATAGAAATAAAAGTCCATGTAACGCGTATAACGTCGTTAATGACATTCAAATTGGAATCTAATGCGTGCAAAGTTTATTACACACATGATAAGATATTTAAACGCTGAATACAGATATAGATAAATTAAATGAAACTCGAAATGATAATCGTATCGATTAATAATTAAGGAGGAGGTAAAAATGCGTTGGAAGCGTATTTACGTCTACGCGGATACGCGGTATACACGTTAAGAATTTATCTCTTCGCGAGGACACTCCATTTGTTAATCGGGGATACGCATATTTTCGAGATCCAATTGCCCGGACGCTTTCTCCCACTTTATTCATTTCTGTCAAGGTTTTCACGTCATTCATTTAAAACCCATCCTTTATTTTTTTTTTCTTTTCAAGGAGCATACACGTCAAGGAATCGATTAATTCAGAATTTATTATCTTAAACGTATTTTGCTTCAATAATTGCCTGTACATTTTCAATATTTGATTTGCAACATTTTCAAATGATCTATCGAACATTTCGTGCTCACGATCGTTTGCACATCATTTTGATGTTTACGTGTTTATCTCCATTAAAATGCAAATTCTCGACGGATGTGAAAGAATTTTTTAATAACGTGTAGTTAAAATGTTGCGGTGGAAAATTCGCATGGTCGACTTCTTAAATTTTCATTCTTAAAATTATTCGTAAATTTTCCGTGACGAATTTTACAATGACGATTTTGCATTAAAAACGTACAGATTTTCGTAAATTTTTTTCAATAAAAAACAGAGTGTATATATAAATAAATCAAATTTATTTGAATTTATAAAAGAAACAATTTTAGCTGTATAAATTGAGTGAAAACATTTTTTCTACGGAAAAAGAAATGTCGAGATTTTCATGAATTAATTTTTATAAGAAGTACAGATACACTGAGAGAAGAAATTAGTTGATTCAACAAAATATTGGTTGATTCAACTAAATGGCGGGGTGAAATACGTCCAAATAAAGATTTTGTCTATTTA
>JAPYYW010001799.1:0-36568 GCA_030522545.1 Cremastinae sp. A BG-2022a | reverse complement strand
AACATTTTTGAGGTATTAATTTTTTTTTGGACTCACTACAAGAGAGGGATTACATATCTAAATTTTTATATCATTGAAAGGATCGTTGAAAATTTTTTTATAAATCATCATCCTAACTAATATTGTAAATGTGAAAGTACCTAAGTTTGTTTGTTTGTTACTCGATAACGAAAAAACGGTTGCATTGATTTGAATGAAATTTGACATAGAGACAGTTTACAACGTGGATTTGAACATAGGTTACTATGTTTTATTACCGCGAGGGCGCGAAGCGCCCGAGCCAATATAACCCGCTAGTAAGTATATAAATATAAAATATATAAAAAATATATATAATATAGTGCCTGAAAGAATAAGTATAGTTAAATAATTTTGGTTGAAAAGTAAAAGCTGTGTTAGGCCGAATTAAGAGCGTCGATAAGCTTCGGTATATAGCTTTATCGCGGTTTAGGGAGCTCGACACCGAAATAGTATCTCGCAAGATATCAGACTGTTCGAGTATTCAGCTATATGACAGACCTTAAGCCCTATTATGCGGCAGGCTTTCACGCGCTCGCGTATAAATCCGCGATCTCGAGAGCTCTCGTTCGAACACGTATGTTATCCAGAGCGAGTTCTCCCGCGAGAATTCGACCGCACGACGATAGCCGCGGCCTCCGAATATTTGTGTACGCGTAAATATTTGAGGGGCCAGTGCGGAATGGCGCGAGATCACGCTTGATACACCGGGATTGGCCATAGATCTCGAGATCGGTGAAAAAAAGGGGGGATGAGAAGAAGAAAGGAACGAGAGGAAAAAAAATAGGCGGAAAAGAGGAGAAAAAAAATCGAGGGAGAAGAAAAGGCGAGAATGGAAATGCGGGAAGACGAAGAAGAGGAGAGAAGAGGAGAAAAGGGGAAGGAAGAAAAAGATCCGGAAAAAATAGTATATAGAAGCGGTGAATCTGGCTCGAAATGATTGCTTCAAAGTACCTTTTCCCAGATCGATATGTATGAGGGGAAAAGAGGGAGCGAGCGAGGCAAGGAAAGGGAGGGAGGGGAGAAGCAGGCAGGTTAGGCGAGTAAAAAACTGGTAGGTGGATAAAATCTCTCGTGCTATTGTTGGCGATCGGTGTGGAATCTTTGCGAAGCTTTCAACTCGAAAGTACGAAAAAAGGAAGAGATGAGAAAGAGGGAAAAAAAACAACTGTACCTTGAGAATGTATATCGCGCATTGTCCAGGAATTTCTAGCAATGCAAACGACTCCGTGCAGTTATCCTCTTTTCAACTTTTTTCGAGAAAACATTCCACCGTACAATTCTTTTTTCTTCATTTTTTCCACTGGATAATTATGAATAATATTTTTTACGTATTTTTTAAAACAACTCGTTGATTGAACATTTGAAATAATGATCAAAGTTTTATGTCTTCCCCTTTAAACTTATTATTGTCTCAAAAAAACGATTTTTTTTGGTTTTCTTTTTCATTATAAATTTTTTAATTGCATATTCGACACACTTTGCACCTTAGTCTTTAAAAAAAAATAATATATCGTAAATTGAATTCATTTTTACATAAGTTTTTTAGCATCTCTAAAAATTCACGTTTTTTGTGTGCTTTTTTTTGTATATATTACAAAATATTTTCATCTAATTTTCTGAGCAATGTTTTTTTGTACGTATTGATTTACTGCATGTAACTTGATTATTTTGTTTATTTGATAATTGAAATGTACAAAATTATTTGCGTACCTTGAGATGGGTATTTCTGGAGTTCGGACAGAGTTGGCTCTGCGTTTGCCCGTTGCTGTAGTGAACGGATACCTGGGAGCATTTGGACGGTGTACGCTCGAGGGTGTTGCATTTTGTGTTGAGAGTCTCCGTGCTGGGATATGAAACCGATATCTTGATTTTTTCTCGTCGCACGGAGTTTCGTCCCGATTCCGGGCTCCTCGGGCTGCCGTTATTACTGCTACCGTTGTGAACGCTTCCTCGACCTCGGTGTATCCTCAGTGTCAAGCGCTGCTCGTCGAATCTGCGAACAACGAAAATCGAGTGTAAACATATTTTATTTTTCAAATTTTACCTCATTCACAAATTTTCTTTTATTTACGCTCAAAAATATATAAAATAAATAACAAATGAATAAAAAATGTAAGCCCGAATAAACGAAAATTTGTTTTAAAAAAAATAAATGACTCGACACGAAACGTCTTGTATGAAGTAATTTTTTTCTCTTTTCCTTCCGGATCCATTCTGAGCAATTTGTACTCACCTTAATAACGGGAGTTTATATCTTTGCTACAGGGACAGCCCTGGAGTAAAAATTGCAGCGTCGTGGACGATTTATACGTATATTTATCGATTATAACAAGAGAATAAAAGGGACGATAGAAAAAGCGCGGAGACAGTAACGAGGCGGGCAGGAGAGAGAGAGAGAGAGAGAGAGAGAGAGAGGGAGTTACAAGAAACAGCGAAACAAAGAATAAAACAAAAAAAGTGCAGAATGAAAAAAAATGAGAGAACGGGGGAAATGACGGAGAAAAAAAAAAGTATGCCGTTACACTCGCGCTCCGGAGAGAGGAAAGTTATT
Source organism: Cremastinae sp. A BG-2022a (assembly GCA_030522545.1). Classification (NCBI taxonomy): domain Eukaryota; kingdom Metazoa; phylum Arthropoda; class Insecta; order Hymenoptera; family Ichneumonidae; species Cremastinae sp. A BG-2022a. The sequence continues at coordinate 33,996 of JAPYYW010001799.1, read as the reverse complement.
TATATTTTATGCGCTAGATCCGCTTTCGTGATTTGTCAAACCGATTCTCCCATTTTCCGCATTCTGTCGCCCAAAGCCTTTTTTACCTCTTTCTCACTCTCTGTACTCTCTATCTTCGCCTCTCCCTCTCTCTCTCCCTCCCCCCTCTTCACGGCTCCAGGAGTTTTCATCAAACGGATATACCCGAGTCGTATATGAACGTTATATATTATTTATATAATGCAACCTTCGCTCTTTGATATCGATTCATATTTTATTCCACATCTATTCCTGAATCCTTTGAGCTGCGGCACTCCTGTTTTTTTTTCTCCTCTTCTTCCTCATACTTATCAGTATTTACTGCATAAATATTCGCTATCTGGCTCCATTAAGTATTCTCGGAGTTCTGCATCTTTGAGCTCGATCCATCGAGGAATAAATACTTTCCTATCTATATACCACCACAGCCTCGACTTTTTCGTTTCGAGCTGATGCCGCGTTTCCTTATTTCCGGCTCCTTGACTGAATTATCATTTTGTTCGTTAATGATACGATTTCCGTACTCTTTTCTTTTCTCATTTTTTCATTAAAAATGAACGATTTTTGCTGATCTCGCGTTTGAAATAATTTATATCGCGGGATGTATATAAAAAAAAGTTTGAAAAAATATAACGAGGGCATGCTTTAATGGGATGTATATTTATGAAGTTGGACATGGAAGACTCGCGAACGCGTTGCGAGAGTTTGCTTTGGGAGTAATTAAGAAGTTTCTCGCTTCCCATAATTGCGAATTTATTAGTCGTATCGCGCGGAACTTATGACTGGAGGAAAACTCGCACAGAAGCGGAATTCTCGAGCCAGGCGGAAAATCCAAAATGTTTTGCGAAGCATCCGTCATTCGAGAATCATTTTTCACTCGTCATCGATTAGGAAATAAGGATTTTGGAACATGCATATATTCTAAAATATTTGTATCTCTAAATACGTGCGAGGGTGATGGATTAAAAAAAATCATCTTCTGGGATAGAAGGACGGAAAATAAATTAAAAAAAAATCTGTATCATAAGATATAAGTAAACGAGGGGGAGAAAAAATTTGTTTACCTCGAGCCGAGCATTTTTGAGCCCTTTGTCGTCCGGAATCCTTGATTGATCGCCTTGGTCGTCGATACCGCGGCGTTGTAAATTCTCCAGTAGAAAAACATCATGACTAGCATTGGTATGTAGAAGGAACCGAGAGCACTGAAAGAAAAAAAGAAAAGAAAGATGTTGAGCGAAAACTATAACCAAGAGACATTGTCACGAACTAAAAGCACTAGAAAAATATTGTACGTGACTAGAGACAGAATGAATCAATCTTCGACATATTTGTATATAAATACGAGTTATATTTTTCCATTTTGGTTCTCTATACTTTTCGCTATTATGAAAAATTCAACGAATTCGATAAAATTCCTTTTATTACAAGAAGCAGAATGAAAATTTGTTCGATAGCGAAAAAGGGAAGAAGTAAAAATGGAGAAGTGAATGAATAGGAGTCGAAAGGTTTGAAAACGTAGGCGTCGATGCGCGACATTTTTCCACTCGATTTTTCCCGGGCCGAGTGGGAGTAGTAACGGGAATCTTTAATGCCGCGGGGCTTTGTTCATTCGTCGGGGCAAAAAGTCGAAAAGAAATGAGATCTCGATTCGGGTGAGCGTCAATCGCGCCCGAAGACAATATATCCGCGGAGACAATATGATATATACGGAAATCGAGGGAAATACATTGTTGATCGCTCGCTCGGCTACAATTAATTTCCGGAATTTTTCCCGTCGCTAGCTCTCCAATTGTTTTCACCTATTTCTCTCCCCCGATTCGCACAAGTGTCGAAATTTTCGGGATGACGGAACAAAGCGAGAGTGAATCGAGAATCGAGGGTTTTCGACACACACACCCACACATTTTCTCTCTCTCTCTCTCTCTTTCTCTCTCACAACTGTCATCAACGTTCCGCTTCCACTTCACTTGTTTGCTCGAGTAGCCCCGACTAATTGTGAAAACGAATGAAGATCCCGTGTACACACGTGTGTCCCTGCATTTTCACGGACGACCAAACCTTCATATATAAAGGGCTCCGTGGCAAACATTCGAAACTTTTCTGGCTTCCTTCCCACATTTGACAATTCCCAGGGAAGATTCATCAAATGAAACACATATCCTTGATCCATTCAAAATTCTTTTCGATTCTAGGAAATTCCGAGTAGTTTCCACCTTCGCGAGCTCGAGACATTGCACGCACCGAGAACAAATTTTCACCTTTTCTCGAGTTACGTAATCATTATGGTCGAGTGAGAGTTCAATAAAAAATTTTACAATTATTTAAGAAAATTAATGAAACTACGAAAATTCTCTTCGCTGTATGTTGAAATTGAAAAAATACATGCTTGATGAAGTGTTATAAATTATTGGAAATTATACATTAGAAACGAAAACGAAAAAGGAAAAATTCGAGAACTTTTCTCATCATAAAAAGAATATTGAATGACGAGAATGCATATTTGATGAAATATCAAATGATTGATCCCACGAACATAGCTGTTTTGATCGATGAATCATTGGAAGCTCGGAAATGAAAAATTAACGCTCTCATCAGCAGGATGATTGAAATATTGATAATTATTTCTCGTATAATTATCGCGAGAGATCAATGATTTATTGCTGCGAGTAGTCAGCAACGTCGTCTGGTCTGAAAAACTTTCAAGAAACTTCGACACACGATTATTAATTGAGTCTAATCGACGTCATTGAAATTTTCACGAGCTAAGTGAGAAAAGCGTTTCGCCCCGGGCGACAGCTCCGGGGAGATTTCGAGCTTTTGAAAATTAATGCAACCACAACAAGAACGCAGGGAAACGTGTGTTTGTTCGCGCTCGCACCCTTGTCACGTTAACAAACTCTACTCAGTGGCTCGATTGTTTAAGTCCCCTCATCATACTCTCCGAAAAATCAACCCCGTCCAATTATTATAATAATTATTATGCGTGGTATGTACTCTTCCCGCAAACAGTTGGATGTTTCAAACTCGATTCATCAACTCGAATTTATCCTTTGAAAGTTTATTTCGCGCGTCTACACCCCGAGAATCATAAACAAAAAATTATGATGTTTTTTTTATAGTAGCAATCGTTGAATTTTTTGAATAAATTATTCTATGGGACAGACACGAAATTGACCAATTTTTACCATGGCAAGTATTTTTATTTCGTGAAAATAAATCAAGAAGAGAAGCAACGATGAATAATGAGAAATTTAAAAGTCCATTTTTGGTGGTTACATACTTTTGATTTTTGCACGAAGAAAATATTTATACGAAAATCAAGTTACGACAAAAACATAGTTAAATTTCGTATAAATTTCATTTTGAAAATAAACTAATTTTGTATACTTAACCTTGGAAGAAGGTGTTTTAAAAAAATAAACTAAAAATGAGAATTGACAATTAATCTCCGTAACGTATAATATGCTTGGCGTCAATTTGAAGGTAAAAAATTCAATTAAAGTAACGTCTCGGAGAAGAGGAGGGTAGAAATATTCGACTAATAATAAGGTTGGTCTCAGACGTAGGACACGCACATAACTCACGACAGGAAATCGTTCATGGCTCCGTTCGAACGGAAGAGGGTGGTCGAAGGGAAAAAAAATTGGCCGGATTCGCCGCACATTTTTCTCTTCGTTCTCTCTGATTAATAACACAATTTTGGTAGGAGCGTGCAAGAGTCACACCGAGAGCGCCTTCGGTGAAAGGACACGTGAGGAGAAAACCGGAAAGCGAGGGAAAACAGAGAAGAAATGAGAACGAAAGATAGCGGTGAAGGAGGAAAACGGGGTAATTTCGTTGCATGAAATATGCGGTGCGCCCTGCTCTCTCTACACTCCCGTATTTTCATTCGCTCGCATACATCACAAAACTTTCGTAAACTTTTGAAAATTCGAAAAGTACATTTTTCCATTAATTTTCAAGATTATTATCGCTATTTTTCAGTGTCGATGAATGAGTGAGATGAAGCTCACCTGTAAACAACGTAACCGGCGTCGTTGGTAAGTTCGCAGATCCAGGGACAAGGCTTGACTGGCACGAGGATCGTCGTCGTGTTGAACGGCCCGGTGTTACCGGAAGTCAGGTTGTGCGGCGAATGAGTCTATGGTCAAAAATCAAGAGAAGACGATAAATATCACAAGGACCGATCAGTCAAAAATTTTTCACGCGTAACACGAGGAAGATCGAGGTTGAAGCAAGGACGCAATATATTTTATTCTTCTCTTGGGTCTCGACTCTACGTTAATATTCTTTTCATCTTTTGTATAATATTGTATAATACACTTTTCCGAGTTACCTCTTTTTTTTCGCTTCATTACGTTCTTTATAATACTTTTTGTCTCGCTGCGCTCGGCGAATTCGCGAGCCAGCTCGTTAGACACGCGAAAGGGGGAAATGAGAGATCTGGGAGAGAAGATTAATTAACTGGCTCGCAGCATATTCGGTACGTCTCTCTTTATCTCTCGTTCTTCTTCTAGCTCGGTGATTCGAGCGTGCCGTGTACGTACCCTCTGATCTTTCCAGCCCACGAGAGGCGGGAAGCATATGACAAAGCTGAGCACCCAGACCGCCGCAACCAGCAATCTTGCCCTTTTCGGTGACATTATCTAAAAACACATATACACACTCGTTTCATTTTGCACTTTTTCGCATTCTCTCTAAACGCCCCGACTACTCATTTACCCACTCAAAATCCAGAAAGGAATAACATTGCGTCGAGTGTAAATTCATTAAATTCGCGACGAGCGAAGATTCTTTGCATTATTTATACTTGCACGACAGGGTACAATCAAACTTTTTTTTTTACAATTTAAGGTAGGAGTCGCGTTAAATCATTTGAGACAGAATTTCTTTAAAATTTGCACAAATCTTCTTCGAGGTCATGTTGAAATGCATGCCTAATTTTATGAAGCTTCACCATCTAGTAATCGAGATATTAATTGTTGAAAGTCGTAATATTTTTTAATTTCCCATACAGAGCCCATGTTAAAAGTGGCTATTTTTAAAAATAAATATATTGATAACCACATGGTGAAGCTTCTTTAAATTTTGGACACATGTTAATATAATATCAAAGAAGATCAGTAGAAATTTTGAAAAAATTCTGTCTCAAAAAAATTCAAGTGATGATTCAACGTTTAGTTAACCCGTACAGCCAAATTTTTGAATAGACTGTCATGCAACTCCTACCTTAAGGTAGTTCGATTGTTCACTTAGTTATCTCATCGTTAGCACTTTAAAAATACATATTTTTTAGAGACTGTACGAAAATTCCTATCCTGTTCAATATTTAAATAAATTTGTAGCTTAAAATTTAATATACGAGCGACAACGCGGCCGCTTTTTATTTTGACGTGTTTGAATTGATATTTTACTGTTCTTCTAGGCGCACAATTCATACAACTTTGCACAATGCGCTCTATTCTGATTAATTGATTAGAGGTTTCATCTCTTTTTTAATATAGAAGATACATCCGCACCAACATTTTTTAAAAAGTATTTTGAAATAACATTATAAATTTGAAACACTAAACTATTCACTTTTCGTATGATTGAAAATCGCTGGAACTGACACTCAATTGAATTTGTCGAATTATTTATACGGAATGTTTTTCGGTAACGAATTACCTGATGAGACCCGACACGTCTTACCCGGACACTTTCTACCGGCCTACTGATTCCAAATTTCGTCATAAAACTTAACAATTAAAACTTAATCGGTTTTTCACTCGACCTCGACCGATCACCATGGAAACACTAATGACCGAGGGATTAATGAAAATTTGAAAAATTTTTTTCCTCGTTACGCTTGACGAATTTTCTCTCTTTTTTTTATGTTTACGATCCCCGTATTATTCAAGTATATTTGTCCAGGGATATTTGACATGAATCATAGGAAATTTTGTTGCAAGTTTATTTCACATGAGCTGAGAAAATTTAGCGTGTTCGAGGACCTCCAGCTTGATTTTTCGACAATCGAAAATAGGAAAATCTCAAAATTTCAAGAGGCGATATCTTTTCGTGTCCTCGACGATATCGAATTCATAATAGGTAATTCCTGAAAATTTTTACAAGACGAAATGAATGATTCAAACATCAATGTCATTGTTTCTAAAGCAACGCACGTTAAATTTTTTGTTTAACGAGAAGAGATTAGCCAAAAATTAATGCGCTCCACATAATACGCTCTATTCCGATAAATCAATTAGAGGCCTCATGTTATTTTTAATATAGGATGATATTTTATCGCAAAATTTTCTGTGGATAAAAAAAAGATACTTATTCGATGCGGAATCCAAAAATTTCACCCCGAATAATTATCATTTTCGTTATATACGGGAAATTAGCCACCGAATAGGCTCTTAAAATACCTTCAAAAATCCGCAAACATTTTGAAATTTTTTTTTTCGAAATTCAAGAATTCATTTATTCATCGAATATTGATCATTTTCGTTATCTACGGAAAATTTCCGGTTGAATAGGCTTTTAAAATCAAAAAAAAAATGTCAAGAAATTTGGTGAGTCACACTGAGTCTCGTAGACCCATGAAAATTTCAATTCGCGATATCTTTTCTTTCTCTTGACCAAATTAACTTAACTATATAATAGTGATTCTTAAAGTTTTTTGCAAAACAAAGCGAATGGCGCAGGAATTATGTTAATTCATCAATTATTTAACAAGTTATCACACTTTGAATATTTTCGAAAAAATTTAAAGGTGTATACCCCTTAAATGGCCGCTTTGTCTTTTTTGACAGTTTTGAATCGATATTTTGCTGTGTTCTTCGAGGCGCATACTTCATACAACTTCGCATTAATACGCTCTATTTCGATTAATCGATTAGAGGTCTGATGTCTTTTTTAATATAGGATTTCTAATAAAAAATTTCCTGTTTCGAGGCAATGAAAATTTCATGATAACCGATTTGTTTATTTTGATTTCCTCAAAAAAAACTACAGGACGATTGATTTATACTTTACTCATATTTTTATATTAAAGATACGAAAATGAATTTCAGAAATTGGAATTTCACAGTACTTCTCATGTTATTTCGTTATCAGTGTTCTATTTTCAGCATTTCTCCTCATTAAGATGTCAAACTTGAGAAATAGGTCAAGCTTATTAAAAAATACAGTCACTCTGTGGGCGTGAATTATCAACATTGTCTTCTCGAGAGCTACTTTTGGATCGTTGATGATCTAATAATTCAATAATATTTTCTCAATATCTTATAAATAAATCGTAACTCACGAATCCGATACATTGCAGAAGTGATTATAAAATCAGTGGAGTGATATTATAATACAATATTTGCAACCAAATCACTCATTTGTCTCTATAAAGATCTAGTCGAACTATCTTAAAAATAGGGAGCGAATATAAATATTTAAAAAAATGAATAGATTCAAATGAAGAGACACAAACAAGGCTTGAAATTTTCCTCACAATCGAATGAGTTTATAATCTGAGAAACTAAAAGCACACAATTTTATTCATCGCGTTCCCTTTTATCCACTTGAATTTTAATGTATGCATGTCCACTGAAACTTTTATCGAACCACTTTCCGACGCGTCTTTACTCTGATGCACCTGTTCACCGAACTACTAATTTTTTAATTAGGCCGAGCGAAGCTTCAAAAGACTAAATACAGAGACAGCCATGAGACAGTGGTAAAAGTATAACGATTGGTTAGAATGGATTTTTTTCATTATTGTTTATACATATATACAGGTATGAAAAAAATTGTTTTTAATTGAATTTTTTTTTAATATAAGGAAAATTATTAATTGAAATTAATTACGAGACAATTCGTTGAAAATTTGCACTCATGTTTTTTGCGAGATAAATGTTTACATCAGTGAGGCATAATTCGCAACATTTTTTTCCTTCGTTAAATTCTACCAGAATGATTAACAATACGAATGCAAACCCCAGCAAAAAGTAAATACTTGTCGTTCAATTTGTAAAATCGAAACTCTGCAGTCTCGTCGAAAAGTTTTTCAGTGAAACGTCTTTTAAAATTATAATAATCATAAAAATGTTGACTATACACATGTATAAGTATCTTATATTCCTAAATTCATATTCAGGAAAAATATGACAATTTTCCAAACATAGAAGTATAATATTTAATCTCAACAGCATGGAAATTTCCCCCATATTTTTGACCACCTTGCTCAAGAATCGATGAGCATTTATTATCCCGGAAATTGTAAAGAGACGAAACGAGCGAGATGCGCAGGCTCGAATATTCCTTGAAAAAATTCGAAGAGAATCGAGGAGTTCGTCAGTCCGGGTGATTCCGAGCAAAAAAGCGGACTCTGAAAAAAAAAAACAGTCCGGTCCGTCGAGTGATCGAGCGAACTGGAGATAACAAACGTTTTTAGAATCGCAAATCGCGGGGAAAAAGGACGAGATCGAATGATATATTGAAAGCGTGATTTACTTATTCGCGGGGAAGCAAAAAAAAATTAATTTGTCGGAGAGTTGCTCGTTATTCGCGCTGGAACGTCGAGGAATTCGCGCGAGATTGAAAAGGGCATCCACGTGCGTCGAAGTGTGGGTGCGCGAGTTCAACGCCCCCGCAACGGAATAACCATACTCCCCCTCTCGCTAAAAAAAAAGTTTCGATGCGAGCTCGCGAAACGGGTTTTATCTCATTTCATTGCAAAATGCCTCGGGCTATTAAAACGAAATTCGGCGGGGATAAAAAAAAAACGTAATTACGAAGTAAATATTATCTCAAATATCGAAACGTTATAACGTCTATTTCCAGTTAATATTTCAATCACCGTCAAAAGAGAAAATATCGCGGTTCCATATTTTGTACATATTTACAATTTACATGCGTTCAAATTATACTGGAAAACAAAACGAAAAAAATACACAATTTCCGGGCGTTTTTTCCTATACTTTTTCATATGGATTTTGATTATTTTTATTGATAAATTCAAAAGATTCTAAGCTCTATTTTCAATGTTTCTTGCTCTCTGTCATCTTTGTACAGCATATCATTTTTGGTATCATAAATTCATTTATGAAATTCATAAATTGAATTTCATGATTTCCGAAATAATAACTTCACAGATTTTTGGTATACAGAAATATTTCGTAGTACGAACTGTCAAGTTGACAGATTCAATGAACCACGAAATTGACAAAATTTAATCAGTTTAGATAAACATGGATTTAGTCATGATAAAAACAAGCAAATACGTTCGTGAGCCAATAATAGAATTTTGAGAGTTCGATTAAATTGTAAACATGACGATTGTATTTTATAAAGAGATATTATTTGGCATGCTCTTCAATTTGTTTTCGACTTAATGAAAAGTGTGGAAATTCCGGTGAAATGTGTAGGTGCTGAAAATATTGTTGAAATATATTCGTACAATTTCGATGAAGTTTGATTTTACCTTGAAATTTTTGGTTTCGTGAAATTATTGCGAATTGGCGATGCGTGGCGGAAATTCGAAAATATGCATTTCGACGTTCGGCTATGATTTACCTGCGGATAGCTGACGGGTCTCGTGACGGCGAGATATCGGTCGAGACTTATCGCGCAAAGATTGAGAATCGAGGCGGTGCACATCCAAACGTCGACTGCCAACCAAACCGAGCACCACAAATCACCGAATATCCAGACCTGTTGCAACAAATAAATCCACCAAAGAGTCACTCAATATATTCGTCGTGTCAATGCAGTTTATTAAAAATATACGAAATGCATTGCGAATAAAAAAAAACGAATGGAGAACAAAAATATAAAAATCTATATAGTAATTCAAATGTGTATATAATGTAAAAAAAATTGCAATTTAATATGGGCTTTTTTGGGAAGTTGAAAAATTATGATTTTCATGATGTCTGACGCTGAAGAACGTTTACGCAAATTTTAAAGAAATTATCTTTTAAAGGGTGAAAACGCGATGATTGGTGACTCGGGATTTTTACATTTTGTGGCTCGTTCAATCTTGCAGTCTGACGTCTGAAAGCTGGCGAATGAATTTTTCATCTTTCATTAAATGAAAAAAGCGCGCCAGAGCTTGAAAAAACCGCTTTTTTTTCAAGTTTCGGTGTGTGTGTGTGCGTACGTTTTGCGGCGAACGAGCTTTAGACGAGTCAAAGACTTCGAGTCGTGATGAATACAAGAAAAAAAAAAGAAACGGACGAGAAAGGAAAACGTTCAAAGACGCTGGTGGATTCAAGCAAAGAGTTACATTTTTTTAGACAGATTTTTTTGGACTTTTTCTTGAAACTTCATTTAAGATATATGTATAGAACTCACCCGATGGTCTATTAAAAATTTTTTTTGCTCGACGTGTAAACTAAACGTAAAATTATCACTTCTTTAGAAGTATCTCAACTCAGTTTTCCTTTTGAAGCATATTAAAATATAATGTACAAAATTTAAAGGAGGCCGTACCATATGTATAGTAATTGAGATATTACATTTCTGGAATTGTAACTTTTTACAAGGACTCTTATGGGAGTTTAAAAAAGTAACGATTTAAAATAATTTATACCCCGATTTTTAGATGCTGAAGCTGCATAAAATTTAACACACCATAAAGAGGTAACGTCACCATAAATTTTGGAGAATAACAATTTTTTTATTGGCTCTAAAGATTCATTGACTTCTATATCAAAAAAAAAGAAGAATCATGGTAGATCATAAAACGGTACAACGACCGGTATAAAAATCCGAATAAAAAATATTTTTTAACCTTTCAATATGATATTGCAAGAAAAGAGGAAAAATTTTATTTTCGTTTAAAATTTTGTTGCGTATCTCGTGGCCGGGAAATTCTTTTCCCGGAAGTTGGCGGTCAGAAAATTGTTTTCTTTTTTTTTGTTTCCGCATGGAGAGAATTTTCAAGGTAAGAAGGGAGCAGGATGCCAAAGGGAACGCGGTAAGGACACGATTGCGGTTGGACAGAAACGAGAGGGTGAAAGTTGCTCTGGTCCGTTGCGGCTTTCCGAGATGCGGCCTTGCTGCTCGACCGCAAACGCAACTCTCGGTCCAACTTCCGTTCAACTAATTTTACATAGATATACAGAGAAATTAAGTTCGCGGTCGGTACGAGAGGTGACGTTTAATTGTATCAACGATCAAAACGATCGCATAGACCATTGATTCACTTGTGAGCCTTCAATATCTTTTTCCCTTTAAATTTTCATGTCCGTCGTCTTATCATCGATACTTATAAATCACATGAATCTTATAAACCGCATGAAAATGTCTATTGTTACTTGAAATGTCAATATTAATATCGTGACCAATTTTTCAGGATATCTATCAAAAATTTCAACCAAAAGAGAAATGTATTTTTATGGGATCAACATTTTTTGGAACAGCGATTGGAAAACAATTAATTTTATTCGTTAAACATTTTGACAGCTATAATTAAGACGAGAATCGATAATACATTGTTTATACATTTGAAAATTATTTTTAAAAAATACACAAATTTATATTCTTGAAGTTTACATTATATTGATATGTGGATCCTGTATTTAATTCTTCATGAGAGATGGTGAAAGGAGGATGATAATTGGGTGGAAAAGGCAAGAAAATAAATCAGAAGTGATTGAGAATGGAAAAAAGAAGAGAGGTGAGAATAAGCGAATGTTAAACAGGAAATGTTTTTTTTTTCGAGGAGTGCGCGCGTGTAAGCGATATTGATAGACGTACTTTGTATAGATTAAAAGTGTGCAGGTTGGGCGGGAGGTAACTTAAATCACGAAACTCATCGACCTAATGGACTCGATCCTCCCGCCGGTGCGCTTCGACCTGTGATGCAGCGTAAAAGTAAAAAAAAAATTCGGCGGATCGAGCATTGAAAAATAAAAGAGCGCGAAAGAAGGGGAAAAAAATGCGAGAGGCTAGAAAGGATTAAACACATCGGTGAAAACCGCAGAAAAGCCTCTGACGGATAAAAATGCAGAGTTGAGCGAAAGAGGATCGCTCGATGAAGGATATAACGGAAAGAGCGTGCTATGTAAGAATAAAAAGGCGATAAAAATAAAGTTGACAAAAAATATCGATCCTGACCACATATTAACTATTTTTCTTATTTTTAACGAAACGAGATACTTTGTTTGTTTATTAAATTATAGGAACAATTTTTAAAAAGATCATTCAATGTGAAATGGAGAAAATATCAATAATATAGTTTGCGAGTGTTATTTTATTCTTCTCAGTTCAAACTCAAAAAGTGGTACAAAGAAAAATCGGAGAAAAACGTTTGTATCGCTGCAGACTATAGTCAAAAGTCATTTGCAATTAATTACCGTAATTTATGAAAAAAAGTAGAGATCATTATAAAAAATAGAAATGAATAAGGAAATTTATGTATTGTCAACAAAATTGAAATTTCTATTTACCAGTAATTGCAACATCAAAAATTAATTATCAACGATTTGAGTAGGGCTCAAGGCTACTATAACCTCCAAATTTCAAAATGTTACGTAATAGAAAAAGTATACGTTGCTTTCCAAATTAAAAAAAGGAATTTGCAATTTTTTTTTTGAGAAAACCAAGATAGGAAGGTGTGCACACTCATTGAACAAAATTGATAAAGTTGAAGATGTACAGAAAATATGAGTGCAAATTGTGGAAACGTTTGAATTTGGCGGTTGTACGCGACAATTTAAATATGGTGAAATACCAAGATATCCGCAAAATATTCGAGCAAATGCTCACGTTTAATAAAAATTTTCTTAAAAAATAGGTCGATAACCCCACTTTTATTCAATACGTAAGATTCGTAGAAATGTATTTCATTAAAAGTTCCATTTTTCGTAAAAATCTTACGATGCACTATAAATAAGATTCGATGTTGAAGTGAGGGGAAGTAATAATTTTCGTATCATCGTTATGCTTTTCGATAATTGATTTCTCGTTAATTAAGTCGGTAACCTACCCTGAAATTTTGCAGGAAGCTTATCGTTTACGAGTACTAAAGCCTCTAATTTTAAAAAATAAATCTGACAAATTGTTTGAAACGATACGACTACCTTAATTAGGAGTTCTCGTAATGAATGAAATATACGTATCACGTGTGAAGCATGTAGAAGAAAATGAATATAAAATAAAATAAAATAAAAATAAAATGAATATAAAATAGGTCGATAACCCCACTTTTATTCAATACGTAAGATTCGTAGAAATGTATTTCATAAAAAATTCCATTTTTCGTAAAAATCTTACGAAGCACTATAAATAAGATTCGATGTTGAAGTGAGGGGAAGTAAGAATTTTCGTATCATCGTTATGCTTTTCGATAATTGATTTCTCGTTAATTAAGTCGGTCACCTACCCTGAAATTTTGCAGGAAGCTTATCATTTACGAGTACTAAAGTCTCTAATTTAAAAAAATAAATCTGACAAATTGTTTGAAACGATATACGACTACCTTAATTAGGAGTTCTCGTAATGAATGAAATATACGTATCACATGTGGAGCATGTAGAAGAAAATGAATATAGGAAGAGAAGGATGAACGTACCTTGAAAACTTCCCAGGTAGCGCTGAAAGGCAAAACTGCGACGCCGACGAGTAGATCGGCGACTGCAAGGCTGACTATGAACATGTTCGTGACGTTTCTTAGTTTGCTCGTGTGGTAAACCGCGAGGATGACGAGAACGTTGCCGAGTATCACCATTACGTCGACAATGGCGAGAACGACAAGGGTTGAAACGATACCGGGGCCTGACCACTCGACATCCTCGTACAAAGCGGAACAGGCGGTAGCGTTTAGGTCCCGCATCGCCGAGCGTTCAACAACTTGAAATCTTACACTCCACCCTGGCCAACATAACGATTGAATGACCAACTTCTCTTTTCTCTCTCTCTCTCTCTCTTTCTTCCTTCAAGTATCACTTTTCGACCATTTTATTTCGTATATCAATTTTTATCCATATTTTTTCTCTCGTTAATTTCTTTCAAAGCTATATTTTGTCCCAGGTCAATGACACAACCAGTCCAACTTTTTGAAACGTCCCAAGTATTGCGATGACTTTTTCTCGTCAACCCTTTTATTTCCTTGGCATATTTATCCGTACTTTATCTCGTGGCGGCACGATTATTCGAGGGGAAAGGGAGAGAAAAAGAGAAAGAGAGAAGCGAAGTTTCGAGACTGTTTGCCGAAATATTCGGTGTGTTTCGGAATTTCAACTGTTTTCCAAATTTTCAAGTTTCGAGGACTCGCCGGTGAGTTGCCTCTCGGGCGAGTTTCCTCGCAGATAAACGGATCCTCGGACTAGCGCCTCCGCTGGAAATTCGCCCCGGCGAAATTAATCGCGACAGTCGGACGTGGTAATCTCCAACTTATTTTGAGAGTATTCGAAATACTTCACCGAAGACTTGGTCGTTCGTTTGACTCTGTTGCTAAACTCTTTCTGGAAGAGAAGAAAAAAAACGTCCTCTCGACGATTTTCCTCCACGATATTTTCAGTATATGTTTCTGCTTTCCCCCTCCTCTCGTATTCGTTTCCTTTTCGATTGTTTTCCACTCTCTCTCTCTCTCTCTCTTTCTCTCCCTCTTCGCTCGAATTTCTCGCTCTTCTTTCCTCTCGAGGTTACTTCCAGGAGGAACGAGACCAACTTTCCAGCCAACTCTCAATGGACTTCTTCCAAGACCGATTGATATCTCTTTCTCTCTCTCTCTCTATTTTTTCTCGCAATGTCGATTTAAAATATTTTCCTCTCGTCCATGTTGAAGTTTCCAAATTTCAGTCTGTCGATTTTTCTCTCTCTATACTTCTCTCACTCTTCTTTTCTTCTTTTCTCGATCTTTCACGTTTTTATTTACTACTGTACGTTGAAACAATCACGGAAGTATCGATTACATCGTTTTTTTCCCTCGAGTTTGATTTACCGAGAAACGACACTCACATTTTTGTTCTTTAGGCTTCCAAGCTCAGTACGTTCGTCGTGAATTTTTGTTGAGCTCGCGACGCCTCTGTTAGCAGCAAAGATTGAATATCGGATTTACGAAAAATTTTGTCTTTTGGGTGATTCAAGTACGAAGATTTTCTCTTTCAGTATTGTTTAGTCAGTCTTTCGAACTCATTATTATTATTCATTAATCAATTTATTATTTTTATTATTATGTTATTGTATTTTTTTTTCGATAAAGATAATTTTCTAGCCTCACGACACTAATCTCGAGAAATCTAGGCTCGGGTATTTGTTTAAATAGTTAATTTAAGAACGTTTTTTTTATAATTAAAATCACAGCCAAGTAAAATAATTTAATAACGAGATTACGACGTTCAATTTACATTATGTTTTTTTTCGATTATTTGATTATTTAATTATTTATTAAACCCCGGAACGTTCCTCTTGATTTCGTTGAAGGAGATTTTCGTACGCTTTCTTCTTATTTACCTTTCGAATTATTTTCGTTTCTCTTTTACTATTTTTTTTTATTTTTTGTTTATTTTCGAAGTCTCAATCAAACGATTTTTCGATATTTCCAATATTGGAGATATCGCAAAGGTCCGAGTGTCCAGTTTTCTCTCAAGTTTTTTAGTGCTCGTTGCATCTTCCTTTTTTCTCAATCGAGTTCCGCGCGTATCCCGTCCCCGCCCCGTTCCCTCTGTTCTTCGAAAAATCGTTTCGTCCCACCGCTCAGGAGTGTTCTCTCGAAAGCGGCTCGACGCGTCTCTTCAAATGCAGCAAAAATCTTCCACCGACATCTGAAAGGAAGGAGACATTATTATATTAAAGTTGGTTTTTTTGACAACAAATTTATCATACCCGAAATGATAATAATTTTATTAGTTATTATATATAGATAATAAAATGATAATTATTTGAGAGGCAATTCAAGAATTTAAATTAAACAAGCCAAGAAATTGAATTTTGGATCAGTTTTTTGAATTTTTCAATAAGAATTCTTGGATTTTGCTCCGAATAAGTAGCATTTTCGTTATCCTTACGGGAAATTTCCGATCGAATAGGCTCTTAAAATCGAAAAAAAATTCAAAAAATTTTACGAATTTTCGATTGTTTAAAAAATCTTCACGACGTGATAACTTTTAGAATAATTGATGTATCAATATATAATTATTGTGCCATTCGTTTCATTTTGAAAAAATCTTTAAGAATCACTCTTAATAAAGTCGATTCCGTCACGAGACAGGAAAAGTGTCACAAATTAAAATTTTCATGGGTCTACGAGACCCATCAGTGTGACCCCTGCAAAAATGCACAAAATTTTCTAAAATTTTTTTTCAATTTAAAGAGTCTCTATTTGATCAGAAATTTCTCGTAGATAGCGAAAATGTGAATTAATCGGGGCGCGATCCAAGAATTTATATTGAACAACCCCAAAAAACTGAATTTTGGCTCAGTTTTTTGAATTGCAACTTTTGAAGAGATTCTGCCTGAAGAAAAATTTCAAGTGGTTTTATATTCCACCATCACGTACAAACTGATTTCGAATAGACTTTCGCGGTCTTACTATACCTGCTTAAGTGTTTATGATAGAAAGAGGATAATCGTAAAAAAATGATGATTTTTGACCGGGCAAACGAACGTGGGTCGATGAGGGTTGCTGGAAATAAGAAGATAAAGCAAAAATTGGCAAAAGGGTCATGTTCGTCGAGCAGACTGCACATTTGTCGAAGTTCTGACCTTGTCGCAGCGGACGAGTGGATAAAAAAACGCGATACGGAGAGCAAAGCACGCGAAGACGGATTTCAATTTCGACCCGGCGACCTCATTCGAGATGCTCTTTTATTTAGTTGAAGAATTCACAGTATCGTGAGAGAGAAAAAGAAAAACGAGAGAACACGCTTGTAGGACTGCGAATAAACGGCCCCGAGTTTCGGGACTCGTGAGATTTTCAAGAGCATGAAAATTTATTAAATAAGTTAAATCCCAACCAATCCCAGGTAAATTAAGTCGAGCGAATGAAAAATGAGAATTCGATGAAAAGAAATAAAATCCGAACTCCGAAGAGTTTTTCAAAAATTGAAAAAAAAAAAAATTCCAAACATTTTGCGAATTTAATATACATCTTAAAACATCTTAAAATTTAATATACAATTGCATATTGTATCAAAGAAGGTTTTTGCAAATTTTCAACAAAATCGTATGAAAACGATTTTTTGATAAAACTACCTTAAATCGAATAAGATAAGGAGTTATAAGTTTCATTGAAATAAATGAAAAATTAATTTCCACAATGTTTTTTTCCACATATATATAAATCAAAAATATATTGTAGGGATAATAGGATTACAAGTCATACATACAAATATTACCGTATAAATCTTTCAAATCCCAATATAAATCACTAAGAAAAATAAATCATCTTTTTATGTATAGAAAAAAGAGATAGAGAGAGAAAGAGAGGGAGATAGAAAAACAATAATATCGTAATTAAATCAACGACCTGCATTGAATCCGGAAGTACGTATTCATCAAAGTGAGATTACAAGAATCCCAGAGAGATAATTGAGAACGCGAAATCATTGAATATAATTGCAGATTCCGAACCTATCGATCAATTTTAGTCCTCAATTTTTTTGCTCGTTTATTTAAATATCGTGCAGTAAACATGGATAAAAAGCACGAATAAAAAAAAATATATAAAAATAAAATACACAGAAAAACAAATGTATCTTTTCACAAGAATGAGTGAGACGATAAATACAATAATATCGTAATTAAATCGACGAGCTGTTCGAGGTGGAAGAATCCGAAAGTGGGCATTTCTCACAGGGAGATTATAAGAATTGCAGGGACGAGATAAAAGGAAGAGGAGAAAAGTAATCCCAGTGATTTGGAGCTCTTGTGTCTACATATACCCTTCCTCGTGAATCTATACGCCGTTCGGCTCGCGCGAATTTTTTTTTTTTGCTTCCCTCCCGTCGTCGCTTTCTCTCCGAGCGAACCCGCCCCGGAGCCGCTCTTATTCTCGTTACCGCTATCCACGAACGGCCAAAGTGCCTTTTTTTTCTTCTTCTTCATTCCCGATTCCACGCGCTCTCGCCGATGTCCATTCCGCTCCTCTCCGCGCCTCTCCCTTTTTCTTTCAACTTTGAAATCATCCGCGCGAAACTTTTCCTCGTCGACTGCACTCGAGCTCAATGTGAACTCGAGTGTGAGCGCACTTACGCGCCGCATGGGCTTTTTAGCGCGGATCGGGCCAATCCGATTGGATTTTACATAAACGCAACGTCTTTTTTTTCATCTTATTCAAAGTTTTTACAATTTTTTGCCACTCGATCAAATATAACGATGAAACATAAATGAAATTAAATTCTCAAAGATTTTTAATGGACGCATTTATTGTCATAGTATAAAAAAAGTTAGCAATAATTGTTTTTAAGGTAGTTCTATATCGGTACGGTCGAATCAAAAGTTTTTATCTCAATTTATCTCGATACCATGTAGTTTTTGAGCTTAAGTCAATTAAGGAAATTTGTTGCTAATTGTTTCAAAGAACAACATACTCAAATTCAGGGTCATCTAAGGTGACCTGTATTTGCTATACGTATGTATGAAAATTTGAAAAATCATAATCTTAGGATTTGATTAAAAAACTTGAGGAAGCTTCTTTGAAGTACAATAAAGAGCTGTGCAAAATTTCAAAAAGTTCCACTACCCAGAAGTCAAAATATCAAGTGTTGAAGATCGCAATATTTAACACGTGCTCTTATAGGGGAGACTGGAGAAAATGGTGATTTTTGACAATAAATATCTCGAGTTCTACGCAGCAAAACCATCTTAAAATTTAATATCCAATTGCACTTTGTATTAAAGAAGATTTTTGCTAATTTTTAACAAAATCCTAAGAAAATGATTTTTTGATAGAACTACCTGAATAAATCAAAATGAGAAAAAGGAAAGATTTTTTAAATCTCATTAAACGATTTAATTAATTATTAACCAATTTTTGGGTATTTTGTTTATAAGGACCAATACATCCGCATATAGTACAGTACGTACACTTTTTTTTTACGCTTGGGAAAAAATTGTTAATTAAGTCACTGAAAACTCCGATAAATTATTCATTGGTATCGAGTAAAAAAAGTTTCCTTCGTCCGGGTTGGATAAACTTTTGTTTCTGTCTCCATTATTTGTTCTCTTTTGTCTCGAAAAATGTCAAAGCAAAAAAATAGTGAAAATTTTGCGTTGAATGAGAAAACGGTCGGGGGAATCGCGATGTGCCGAGAGCTTGGCGAATTTTTAAAACATCGCTGCGTTTTCCCGTTACATCGACGAATCCCTGATTTTTTCTACCGTGCGGAATTCCATGGCAGTCCTTTCATCGAACTTTCACAATGCCTATTGTTTTTTTTTCGTGTTACCTATAAGCAGTATCACAATACCGATTTTTTTCCAGTGAAAAATTGAAGAAACGGAAGAATTTCTTTTTTACAATAAAAAAAACACGTGACAGTGATTTTTTTCTCCTGACAGGACTGTTGAATTTTTTATGAGATAAAATTGTGTTTCGGAGTTCACATGTATATAATTTTAATGAGTAGCCACAGAATTACATTCCGCAAACGTGACATAAATAAGTTTAAGTCAGAATAGAATTGATAGCGAAAGGGAGACCCTCGAAAATTTACCCCGCAGACGATACGTGACAATTTTCCATTTGACACAAGATTGCGTACAATATACATAAAAATGACATATGGAGATAAAATAATGAGCAAAAAACTGCATTTTCGTGCTCAAAAATCTAAATATAAAGAAAAAATGAGTTTAGACATAATCCGAGGTATACAAGGTGTCCCATATTATTTGACACATGTCCGAATATTAACTTAAAGAATCAGATTCTTGAGATTGAATTTTTATAAATTATTCTTAAGATTACCTGAGATTAAAATTATTATTATTTTTATCGTGTCTAATATAATTACATTCTACTACACCTCAAGATGTAATTAGTAAAAGCGCAAGATCTAACTTTTAAGAATTTTGGATTCTTGAGAATCTAATCTTTAATCTAATCTATAATTAAAATAACAGCAGTTAGTACATAAAGCTTAAAATAATTAAATTAATAAACAATGAATTTGTAAAAGTGAATTCAAATGTGAATCCAAATGTGAATTCTTCAAACATCGGATCCAAAGACGCCCGGTATATTCGTTCATATACAATTCATCCACGGTTTTGCTTACGCAAATAATATATGATGCAAGTTCGGAGGAGAATGAGAAAAGCACACGCCACGTTGAGCACGAAACCAACACCTTTTTTCGTGTAAAAAAAAAAGAAAAGTTTTTCCGGAATCACATTTTGCATGTAATATTTTGTGTCTTTGTGATCGTACGAACTTTTTCATGCCGGCACGTGTATCACCCCGCACAGATCTCAGAATGACCGTATCGCGACTCCTCGCTGCGTATGCAGGGTGAGAAAAAGATGGGGACGAGAGAAAATACTGATATCACACGTATAACGAACATAAAGCAGCCTCCGCCTCGACCTCTATATACGACGGGCCTCCTGACAAGATTTATTTTGTCGCCTGCTTTTTCGTGTTTATTTCATTGGTAGGAAAAAGACTCGTGCGGAAAATCGAAGCAGAGAGGAAAAACATTTCCTCCGAAAACTATGTCACCAAAACATTACAAGATTTTTTAGCAGTCTACAGTTAATACTATTGGGCAAATTCGTGAAAGAATAACATTCTTATTGATTATATTTCTTTTTTCAATTATAGGAATACAAATTTTTTTTTGTGGATATATTGGTTTTTGGTACTTTTATTTTTTCACGTTTTTTTTTCTGGTTATACTTATTTCGTTGATATTTTAATATATTTTAGTGATATTTTAGCGAACCAAAACCCATCTTACATCTTAATTAAAAACTATATATTTAATGTAAATAATTAATGAAACACTTGAATATGCACAAGTCTCAATAGTTGATCAGCACTATCGATTCTATTCATTATAGTGTTGAACGATCTTTTATTTCCGATGAATGAACCCAACGAAAAATACAACACTCGGCATGGAAAAATAATCCATACGATTATATTGGAAAAAAAATCAGACGTAAAAATTAATATTAAAAATATATCGTTCAACTTTTGACACACTTCTAACTAATACATTATTTATCTCGGTCATTAATTTTTAGTCGAAAAATATGCTTCGGATGAAATGGATGGTATACACAGATTTTTTTTCTCGTTGCTTATCTCGTCGATCCTCGAGACCATTGATTTCTATCGTGACTATCTGCAACGAGGTGCGACGTGCAAAGTGTAACCCTCTAGCGCGCATGCAACAGTTGACCAAACGTATACGAGGCGTTATACGTCAAAAGCTTCGATTTTCCAAGCTGATATCTCATCCCCACACGATCCATTTCATCAAATCACTTACTTTGATTAAAAATACTACATATATGTATATATTTATGCACATAAATTTCCTTTATAGCTTTTATTTTTTATATCTGAATAATAATAAACTGCATGAATATACACACTGTAAAAAATGTCGCGGTGTTAACTAAATTGTGTGAGTGGTCAAAGGAAATTGTGTAAAATAATAACACCAGTGTGTTTGGTAAAAGATGTTGAGCGATGTTATTTCAAGGAACTGATACTTAAATATAAAAGTTGTAAAAATATTGCCAAATCACTTGCTACTCAACATCAACGTTACATCTATTATGAAAAAAAATTATTAGTATGCAAAAAATTTTTTTTAAATAACATGTCTAGATAGTAAATTACTCTACATCAGGGTAAACCTTTGCATTCAGAGAGAAAGAGAAACAAAAATTAATTTACGAACTTGTTAACATGGAATTTTTTACGAACAAAAGTTGCATATAATGTGCATGAACCTTATACAAACAAATTGAAACTTACATTATTCCAAAATATTCTTTATATTATTGAGTTGCTTAATCTACACCAAATGGTGGGAATTATATAGACTAAGAATGGTGTTATAAATTAACACCATTTTAACACTAGATTTTTTACAGTGCAGTATAGTTTGTCACTTTTTTATATAGTAGGACTATCATATTTTTCTGCTCAACTAAAAAAAGTTCCCCAGATATTTCGTAATGTTGTTTCAGATATACGATTTCATTTTCAAAATAATATTGCGGATATATGCGCAAGCAATAATGTATAGTAAAGGATGTAATGAATGGAAATTTGTTGTTGAGTGAATAAATGTTGAAGGAAATTGGAAAGGATCGGAACTGGTGGAATAGATCGCGTGGAGGTATTGTGTTACGTGGATGCAGGTCCTGTCGAATGGCTATTACAATCTCTGGCTCCCCGTGGGAGGGAACATCACATTTCCCGACTATTTTCGTAGAGACCCCGGGTACACGTCAAGGGAGTTATACATATACGTGTACAAGGAGACGCACACGTGACTTGAGAAATGGCCTATTCCGAAGCCATTACTTCCCTCTTCTCGCCAACACGGATCCAATGAATGAACCCCAAATGCTCTATTTTATCTGAGCTTGAAAAATGCTCTACCCGGGTCATCCGTTTTTTTTTCATCGTGTTCAACGTTCGGATGAAAAAAAAGCAGAGACGAGAAATAAAATGGTCAAAATAGCGATCCATCCAAGCTTGATTTGTTTCCCGATGATTGACTCCGACATTACATCTTATTTTAGGACTTAAGGTTCTACGTCCACAAACGAGTTGAATATCCAAACATCTGTGCAATTTGAATAAGTTTGACCGTCCCAAACCTGAGATATTTATTGTCAAAAATGACTATTTTCTGCAGTCTCCCATAAGAGTACGCGTTATATATTGCAATCTTTAATTCTAAATATCTTGAAATCTAGACGGTGAATCTTGAGATAAAAACTTGTCATTTGATTGTTATGTATGAACTACCTTAACAGCAATGCTTTGTTTATGATTCAGGGACAGCAACGCTTTTTCCTTTTTAAGGAGGTTGGCTACAAATGGCGAAAATAAATGACGTTTTACATGTTAAAAGTATAGAGAAACGAAATTTGTTAAGAACATGATAAAAATTAGAGAGAATCTTCTTTGTCACTAAAGAAATTTATATAAATTCAGAAAAAAATATCGTCTACATTATTTTCGAGTAATCGAGTGGTAAAGTTACGTCCTTATACACGAAATATATATCTATATTGTCTAAAAATGGCTATTTCATGGTTCAATTGTTCGAAAAATACGTAGACGAAAATTCTTTAAAAAATTGTATTCACGTATTTCATATGGAATAATATTCTCTCCAAATTTGAACGAATTTTTATCATTTCGTTATATATGTAGCCAACCTCCTTAACATGTTTGAATGGACATTTTGCGATTCTTCTAGGCGCATATATCATATAACCTTGCATAATACGCTCTATTCCTATGAATTAATTATGAGCTTCGTGTCTTTTTTAAAATAGAATATTTGACAGCAAAATTTCCTGTAGATAACAAAAATGTTACTTAAACGGGGCGCAATCCAAGAATTCATATTGAAAAATTGAATTTGAAAAAACTGATCCAAAAGTCAATTTTTTCACTCATTCATTATATGAATTATTTGATTGCGCTCTGAATGATTGGCATTTTCGTCGTCTAAGGAAAATTTTCGATCGAATTAGCTCTTAAAATTGAAAAAATTTTTTTTTTTAATTTCGCGAATTTTTATTGAGCACACTGGGTCTCGTAGACCCATGAATATTTCAATTAGCGATGTCTTACCTTTATCTTGACGTAATCAGCTTTATTGAGGGTGATTCATACACAAGAAACAAATCTGCCTAATTTTCTGCTTAATAAGTTCCGTGGGCCTTATTGCACTTTATTCACTAGCACGATACAAAATTCAATATTTTTTGAATTATTTTGAAATCAAATTAAAAAGGGACCATCGAATCTACGTGGTTGAAAATATATAAGACTAATAATTTATGATTAAAAATCCAATTATTCGATGCAAAACCACTATTACGAAAAACTGTTCATTCGAATTTAATAGCTTTGAAAAAGACTACATATACATAATGTTTAATATAATGGAAATTATACTGATGTGTAGAATAAAATAATGAGATCCAGATTATTTGCATCAATTGAACAGCAGTTTTATCCGCGCCGATATTTTTTAAAAAGTATTCCGAAACAATATTATAAATTTAAATCGTTATATAAACTATTCACTTTTCGTATTATTGAAGATTACTGGAACTGATATACTCGATTGAACTTGTCGAATTGTTTTTCGGTAACGAACTACCTTGTAAGACCCGACACGTCTTACTCCGACACTTTACACTGGCCAACTGATTCTAATCGGTTTTTCACTCGACCTCGACCGATCACCATGGAAACCTTAATGACCGAGGGATTAACCAAAATTTGAAAATTTTTTTTCCTCGTTACGCTCGAAGAATGTTCTCTCTTTTTTCTATGTTTACGATCCTCGAACAATTTAGATATATTGGATATAAATAATAGAAAATTATGTTGCGTCTTTTTCACACGAGCTCAGAAAATGTAGCATGTTCGAGGACCTCCAGCCTGATTTTTTGAGAATCGAAAATAGGAAAATATCAAAATTTCAAGTGGCGATATCTTTTCGTGTTCTCGACGATATCTACTTCATAATAGGTAATTCCTGATAATTTTGCAAGACGAAATGAATGATTCAAATATCAAGGTCATTATTTCCAAAGCAACTCGTTGAATTTTTTTTTGGAGTAGAGATTAGCCAGAAGTTAATGCGCTCTATTCCGATTAATCGATTAGAGGCCTCATGTCTTTTTTAATATAGGATATTACTACCTTTTTTGTTTTTTTTATTATTAGGTCGTAAAACCTTTCAACTTTTTTGAATATTTTCTTCATCAGTGTGACTTTTTGAAAATGCGACAAATCGTAGTCCAGAGTGACAGAAATGCGAATTCTATTTTGGTAATAGACCAATTTCCCTGTTTCTGTATTCCACTTTCGGGGACGGGTATATCAATTTTGATTGGATTTAGAAACCAATCACGAGTTTACACAAGTGTGTATTCACCGCGATATCTGCTCTTCGTTTCCATATTTCGAATGCAATTTTTGAATAAACATCGAAAGTGATTGCTTTCTGATTTATCGAGTCATTTATATTCCTCAATCTTCTTTTTATTTTTTTATTATTCTATGTAATTTAATACGCAAAATAACTTGTTATTCTCGTATGAATAATATGATCTGGTTTTATAAAATTTTAATTTTATAGTGTAACTAAAAAAAAAATCACAAATTTTTTGTTTCCATTTTTCATGTCGTTTCCAGTAAAAATTTAATAAAATTGATATATTTTTTAAAGCAAATAATTATATCAACATCTCAATAATTTATTTAAAAAATTCAAAACTTCTATTATGAAAAAATGCATAAATATTGTTATTAAATTTGTAGATAGATCAAAAAAATTATATTAAAATTATTTCGTCGGGTATATTCCTTAAACGAGTTTGAGAATGACTTTAAAAAGCCGCGATATTAAAAAAAAAGTTATTTCGTTGACTCGCAAGAGGATCGTGGAAATATCTGCGCGGACGTTGATAAAGTTTTTTCACGAGCTCTAAATATGTTTTCATTTCGTCTCTCAGCTTTAAACGCGGTGAGAAAATCTGAGCTGAGCAATAAAACAGCCTCGTGAGACCAAAAACGAGCATCGGGGCATTTATCTCGTACCTCCGACTGGCTCATTTAATTTAGAACTAAACTTTATAGCCCGGCTGTTCCGTCCTAGAGATACAATTCTCGATATAAATATATTTAGCGAACCGCCGGACGATTCTCGCAAGAAAGTTGCTTTCATCTTTTGTTGTGAGAAGAAGAGTGAGAGATGAAAAAGAGAGAGAGAGAGAGGTGTCGGCAAAAAGTTCACCCGCGGAGTTGAAATTAATAAGCGATCTATTGAAAAATTCATTATATACCATCTGCAATTGCCTCGAGACATGAATTTAAATTGTTTTATCACGAGACGAGAAAGCAAATTGAACGTCATCGCTGCTGCCTTTTCTATTCGATTTTAAACGTAACAATCGTTACTAATTTTCTATCAAATTAACACTTTGCACTTTTTCTTTTCGATCGATTAAAAATTTTTGTGTACACTCCGAAATTTTTTCAAACGAATGCTTTACTTTATCGTCCATGCGAACGCGAAGAGAACGAAGAGGGAATCAACAAGTTTCGCGTCGAAAATTGAGCCTCTCGTCTTTCATATAGTTTTATACTTCAAAGTTTTTTTTTTAATGGAAGTGACAAGGATCTCATTATACAGTATACCAGGGCCGACGTTACGCCTCTCTTTTTTTCGCTCTCTCGTATTTTCTTTGTCCGAAAAAGCATTCGAATCGAGTCAAGAGCTTTTATAGACTCTGCTCTGACCTTTTTTCTCTTTATTATTATCATCATTATTAGTAGCAGTAAAAGTATGATTGTTGTTATCATTATTGTGTGATTGGGGGTGATGACGAAGAATTATTGCGGGATAAAAATCTCATTTGCATAAAAAAGTGAATATATAACATTTCTGAATAATAAACAAGCGTTTTTCCATTCTTTTTTAGGAGCTTTTTATATTTTTTACTTAAAAGTTCTTTTACTCGTGATTAATTCGAGTCAGAAATGAGCAGAACGAATAATGTCGGACAAAATGGTAATGTCGGATTTAAATAATTTATGGTAATAATAAAAATGGTATAATAATAATGAAAAAAAATGTATACAGTTTTATCATATATTGTCAAATCGATAAGTCGAAAAAATGATGTAGGCTTATTTTTTTTTCTATATTCTTTGACGTTTCATTTCTCTGTTCGTATCTTTTTCGCCTTTCGTCCCTTTCGACTTGGTCTCGTTTTACGACGGGACTAAAGTTTTCGCGTAAAAGTTTCACCGACCGCGCATCTGTATATCTCGGAAAGAAGGCAGCTCGGGAGTAAAAACGGACGCGCGCGCGTCTATGTATGCTCTCTAATAGTTTTTTCGATCTCCCGCCGCGGGGAAACCTGGGAAAAATCCGTTTCCCAGAGATAAAGCGAGTTCGGAGGAATTTTTGCTAGGTTCGCGCTCTTCGGGATCGAATCTGGAGCTTCAATATTGATATCGCACACCGGCTACCATAACCGCGAAAAGATTTCGAAAGGAGAGAGAGAAAAAAAGAAAGGAAAGGGTCGACAGCGAGAACAAGGTATAAAAATTCAGTAAAGATACACACTTTCTTCTCGCTTCATGTTTTTACATTTGAAATTTGATTCATGAGTTTTCGGATATAAAAAAGTACATTTACCGCGAATACCAGAATGTTGCGGGTGAAAATAAAATTTATATACACGGAAAAAAATTATTTCAAACGTGTTCTCTCGAATACATTCGACGCGTGATAATAATGCCCAGATAAATACATTTCAAGCATCCGATTTTACAGTATATAAGAAGCATTAACATCGGAACACTTGGTTTTTCAGATATTTTTTGACCAAATTGTCCGATTTCTTGATTTCAAAAAAGTACATTTGAATAAATTTAATTAGTTTTCGAATGAATCTAGATTCATTCCGATAATATTGTTACCGTGGCAAAGATTTTTGCAAATCGAGACAAGTAACGTTATCAAATTGGGGACATACGATAAAATGGGACGAATTTTTTAATCATGATCTATCGAAAGGGTATTTGTCGGATCGAGGTAAGTCAATGATTTTTAGAAACGTCTTGTGATACTCTTTTGATAGGTAATGATGAAAAAATTCGTTCCATTATATCATTCATCCCCAATTTTGTAACGACACTTTGTTACGATTTACTACAGTGATATGCAAAAATCTTTGCCACAGGAATAATTATTATCCGATCGGAATGAATCTAGATTCATTCGAAAGCTAATTAAATTTATTCGAATGTACTTTTTTGAAATTTAAAAATTGGACAATTTGGCTGAAAAATATCCGAAAGACTATCAGACGTCCCGATATACATCAATGCCCCTTACTGTTAAATATTAAATGTTAAATGTTAAATCGCTACTGAAATAGAACACACATTATATTCTCGAACATTTTTCGACGATGAAAGAGCTTCCATTGTCCGAATTTGACCAATGGATCGGCAATAAAAGTATTTTCTGCATTTGACGCGTGTAGTCATTTCGTATTGGCTTAAAGAAATATTCCATTTGTTTTTCTACAGGAATAAAAACAAAAGTAAAAAATAAAAAAAAGGAAAAAAAAGTCATTTGGCCATTTTTTGTTTGCAAGCTTGTTAATTGCCGTGTCCCGTGCATGTGTGCGAGTGAGACGAAGAGACGGAGAAAAAAAGTGAGAAGGGGCAAAAAAAACAGTGAAACGAAAAAAAGGGGGGAGAAATGGCGAAGGAGAGGGAGAAAAAAGTGGGAGGAAACCCGATCTGGCATATCACGAGAGACACATCGATGAGCACGCGAGAGTCCGATCGTCCGCGGGGGCGAGCACGCGATCGCTGAATTCATATTTCGTTGCGTGTGGTCGTATTCGCTTAAAAGGATTCCCGCTGTCATTGATACGGAAAAAGTGAACGAACGCGGGGAAAAAAATAAAACTGTAAGGGAGCGAGGAAAAATCGTAACGAGGCCGGAAAGCCCGCGGTTAAAATTCAACAGTCGCGCGAGTCTTTTGTCCAAAAATCACAATGTGAGAAAAAAGCGCGCTCTATATATTTTTTGAAAATTAAATCTCAGCTGCGAAAGCGAGACTGAATACTCGCGGACCCTATTTTTTCGACTTTATTATAGTACCTCGCGAATTCTCGTACTTCTCGTTGTAGAAAAATAATCGTTTTTTTTTTTCCGAAACAGAGTTATTGTCGAACAAAACGCAACAAGGAAAAGTGGAACTGAATGAAAAAAATTGCAACAAATATTTAGAATAAAATCATGAAAAATGACAGAACCGATTATTTTATGATCATTTATATTTTACTTATGACAAATAGGATATAAAAATATGTATTTATAGTTTTATAACGATTAATTAATTAGTACGGTTATTGTAATTTTGTCTTGAAAGATCTACCGGATAAATTTTCCTAATTTTTAGTGTAAATTTGATAATCGGACTTATTACGTTATTTAAGGTACAAATATTCGTGAACATTCGTCATATGTGACATTTACGATTATATTTAATGAGAGGCTCGTTGAGATTTCGGGTCGGATTCGGGAAAAAAGCTGAGAGAGAGGCTTCTCGCGAAATTATTGTAACACCTTGTTCGAGTTTAAGCTGGGCAAACAGGTACAGAAGTCGAGCAGGGGGTCGCGGCGAAACACGTAATTCTCTCGATTCGTCGTCGGTGCGTTAACGAGGCCGCTCGCAAATATTAGCCGAGTTGAGCTTTCGCCCAGGGCTTCGGATATAGAGAATGGAAGCAGCGCGTCGCAGCGAGAGCTCCGCAGGAGGGTGAAATTAGGGAGAGGCTCCCAATGAAAACGGCCTACCGATTCATACACTCCCAGAGTGTCAGGACGTATAAAAAATGGGAAAATCGTCCAGGCACGTCGCCCTTCAGCCTGCATGCTCTCTCTGTTTCTATTTTCAGACTTTTCGAGCCGTTTCTCTCTTTTTACTTTAATTTATTTCGGTCAAAGACGCGTGTGGCGACCTTATAAGAATCCCTTCCCTGCCCTCTTCCATTTTTTATTCCTTATTTTCTATTTCTCTTTTCAGAAAGACGCACGTCTTTCAAGAATAAGGAAGAAGACAAATAATATAGACGAGAATTCTCTCTCTTTTTTCATTTTTTCTTCTTCTTTTTCTCTCGTCATACTCTTTCTCGTTCCTTCCTCCTTTTTTATTACTCCAACGTCCACCTACTTTGCGTCTCGCGGCCTGAATTTCACGAGACGTTCTTTCCTGCTGTTTTTCTTTTTTCGCCGGTCTCCCCGCGCGTAAGCAAATTTTCTCCCCGCACGCTCGTCCAAGTCTCGCTGCTTTCGCAAAAAAAAGAGTCTTTTTTTTCTTCATATATTCTTGCGCCTTTTATTATTCCACCCTTTGCTCATTTTCTCTCGAGGACTCGTAATTATCCGCAGAGATTCTCTCCTTCAATTTATTCTTTTTTTCCCCTTTTCATATACGCAATGCTCGAGGTCTTTCCGTCGTTTTTTCCCCGTGCGGCGGACGAACGCGAAGCTTTTGAAGCGAAGTGTGTGCGCTGAGAAAACTCACGACTGGCAAGCATGAAGTGAAATAAATATGAAGAAAAGTTATACTCGCCACCCCCGCGACAATTTTTTTTCTCCTTTTCGCACGGTCAAAACGGTTTAACGAAAAGCTTTTGATGCTTTTTAAAAATTTAAATATTCAAACATTATGACATTTGTTTTAGTGAAAAAATTTGCCAAAGACATCGTTTTTTAGGAAAAAATTAAACTGCTTTTCAGCAAGATTCTATAGAATCATTTTGAAATCAACTCTTTTCAAATATCATTTTTGATGTATGTAGAATTTCAACGAATAACTCCTTTTATATAAATTCATTAAAAAGGTATGTACGAAAATTTAAAAAACAATCATTTTTTTCGTATAAACATCTATCATATATTCCCAAATAAAAAATATAAACAAATAATGCTAATTTTATTAATAACTTAAAAATTCACAATCATTGCGAAAGCAACTATATAATTTACTGATAAAAAATAAAATAAAATGTGTACATATAAATTCAAAAAATGTTCTCAATATTTCTGATAAGTTTGATAAATTAAAATATCGAATAAATGAAAATTATATAGAATGAAATGAGAATTATGTGAAAGATGAAAATTTAATGATTTATTGTGTTTTCTTTTGAAAGTTGACGATTCGAGCGGAGCGAGAGTTTGGCGCGTTATTCGAGAGAGTGAATGGGAGAGACGAGTGTCGGCTCGGTCGCCGACGCGAGAAAGAGAACCAATGACTCACCGGAGAAAGTGAATGGGAGAACAAACGATAGCGAGATTCCTCTGCACACACAACGTGTTAATAAATAATCGTCACTGCACAACGAGAGTATTTGTCGAAACCAGATGAGGGAATCCCCCGAGTCCGCGATTTTTTTTCCTCATCCCCATTCCCGAAGAATTTTTCTCTCGCAATCACGAAGAATTTTTCTCACAACCAATTATCATTACTTTCGTCGTTTACGAACAACCGAAGTACATTCGCGCATGACGTTTGTTCAAAAAATACAAACGAATGATAACACGAAGAGCGATAGAAAAAAAGTACCCGAAAAATAAAATAAATACAAAAAAATCATCAATTATTCCCGTAAATTAACGCAAATAAATAATCTTTGCATTATTAATAAAATTAATCACTTATTGTCGATTACAAAAATTTTTTAGCCAAGTTGGAAATAAAAATAACGCTCGTCTGCGCTTTTTATTCCGCACGACACCGGGTCGTCGGTTGTACGAAAGTGAAAAAAAATAAATAAATGAAATGAAATAAATAATGTATTTTTTGTGAAGTGTTGGAAAAATGAGTGAAAGCGATCCGGGGGGAAAAAGGTGCGGAGCGCGATAAATTTGCGTGCTTGCGCGTCCGCGATCCTGAACGCACTGACTGGATCCGGGGGTTCGGAAGTCGAGGTGGCCCGCCGCATGCGCGACCCGGTGTGCCCCTCGCTTTGTACTTCGAGACATCGCTCGTAACCACTAGTACTACCGGATCCCACATACGAAATATTCTGATATCTCTCCCTCACAGTTTCAATCTCTCTCTCTCTCTCTCTCTCTTTCTCTCGCCGCCCACGCTCTATCATTTACAATCCACTGTTTCGTCTTACTGACAAAATCTCACGTTCACGAAGTTACTCCTGAATATACGTATAAAAATTAAAAAAAAAACATTGTGCTGAGTTTGAGAACTGTGTTGAATTTAAAAATTGGAATTTTCATTTAAAACATATAGTCTTAAAAATTTAGTAAATTGAAATAATACAACTTATTTTAAATTTATTGCAATTTAAGGATGCTTGTATTCGTGGTGTGTAATTTTTTTTTTAATTTTACATAGTATTGAATAAGATTTTTGAAACACGTTGAGGAAAATCAAAAATATTCACAAAAAATAAAAAAATGAATTCAAGATTCACAGAACTTCCGTGTCCTTTTTTATGCAGTATGTAAATTTTCATTAATTATTTTTTATGCAATTTTCTACCAATTTTTCAGTGCAACACATGCGTCCTTCTATTTTGATTTTTTCATTTTTTCCCTTTATTTCCGTATACTTTTCCCCCCCTGAATATCTTTATTTTTTGAATTATCACTTTTTATTATTGTTTCTTCTCTCTCGGTGCTTCTTTTTTTATTTCTCCGTTTTTTGTCTTTTCAATTTTTATTCTTTCGTCGGTCTGTGTAGTCTATTTCCATCCGCCTCTTTTATCATTCATCCCCTGCACTGAAACTTTGATTCCGAATTTTTCCGTTCCATTCGCGGAGCAACTTCGTCCCGAAAAAATGTCTCGAAAAAGTGTGTCTCGTGAAATAAGGGAAAATGGTGTAAAAAAGATGAGACGAATCAAATCCCCGAAGATTTCTCCTCGTTCTTTCTTTTTTTCGAAAATAGATTCAACGAGTTATCCTTTTTTGTTCGAGAATAAAAATAAAAAAAAATCCACGTCAGCTGAATTGTTTGAGAGAAATACGCAGTTTCTCGTAAACGTTTAATATAAACGTCACGATGAAAGTTTACGCAGTACCGGAAAATATGAGCAATTATTAAGCGCAGATTACGAAAATAATCCTTATTTTTTTCTGCATAATTTCAATTGGTATAAAAAAAACAGAGCAAACTTTTAACTAATTTTTTAATTTAATAATGCATTATTAAAAAAATGTAGTGTATCATTGTAAAAAAATGACTAAAAAATGTTAAAAGGACTTTTTTGAAAGAGAGACAATAAAACACGTTTCGTTTAAAACACAGCAGAGACGGGCATTTTGGTTATTTACATGCGGATACGGGAATGGGAGCATGAGGAGAGGGGATCGAATCTCCTGTCGATTGTTCGTCCTGTTCTCGATGGGAAGGAGGAGGAAACGTTCGGACTGATTTCTGGCCGGTGTCGAGCGGTGCTAACACGCTCACGAATTCCGCGCGGTGGTCGCACATTGCGACTTGCACTGGCCGAGCGTGTACGAGTTCCGTGGGTGGAGAAACGAACGTAGTTCACAATATATGTATGTTGAATCGAGTCGTTCCGAGGACGGCTATCCGCTCGCGCGAGATAGGGGATAAAAAAGATGAGAAACGAGAATGCGGTGAAAAGAACGAGCGAGAGAAAAATTCTCGAATTTTAAACCGAGAGACCGAGATAGAGGAAAACGAAAACGAGACAAAAAACGGAGATCGAATGAAACGTGGCAAGAGACTTATATTCGTATATACACGATTTAGCGACATTCGCGGACATTAAAAACGTTCTTGTCGCGAATAAAAGGGTGATCAGCGAACGTATATGGTAAAGAGAACGATTACTATTAACCGTGAAAAAAATTGGGACCATGCCTCATTATAAAGATTATAAATTTCAATTCATTAATCAAATTGATATTTGAATGTTATTCATTGATTCGTTAATTCAAATATTTAACTTCATTATTATGCTGGTTTATGTATTTTCCTATATTAATGTGGTCCGATGATGGGCGCGTTCAAACTTTTAGGTTAAGCATGCAATGTTGAGGCAAAATTATTGATCGAAATTTGTTCCAAGATATTTGATTCAAAATTTGTATTAACGTTCTTTGGTGTAATATTAGAAGGTATGCCAAATTTAAAGGTACTTCACTATCTAGGAATCGAAATATTTATCGTCAAAAATCACGATTTTTAACATAAGGCTTATGAGAGATAGCGAAAATTTCTCATTTTTAAGAATTAATATCTCAATTTCTA
>JAPYYW010001798.1:0-25460 GCA_030522545.1 Cremastinae sp. A BG-2022a | reverse complement strand
ATTTCGAAAGGATATTCTTTCGTATGAAATGCATAAACACTAATTTTTTTAGAATTTTCGTCTAATTATTTTCCGAACAATTGAACCATGAAATATCATGTTTTAGATAATATAGCTATACTTTCCGTGTATAAGAATGTAACTTCAACCCTTGATTACTCGAAAACAATGTAGACGATTTTTTTTTCTGAATTTATATAAATTTGTTTAGTGGCAAAGAACGTTCTTTCAAAATTTTCATCGTGTTCTTAATAAATTTCGATTCCCTATACTTTTAACATGTAAAACTTCATTTATTTTCGCCAATGGTATTAAAATCCCTAAAGAAAAGTTAAACATACGATCCGAATGGTTCTATTTATAAAACAAAAATAACTCTATCTTCATTAAATTGCATAAATTATTATAAAAATTGTAGAAAATTTATTTTTTTAAGATTCTATTTATGCTTTTTACACTAAACATCATTACTTCCAATTATATGAAATTATTTTTTATGTATAGTTGTAATTTGCATGCAAGAATTGATTTCAAAAGATTCTCAAACAAAAGCATATTTATAATATGGTATTCAATTGATATGAATATTAATTTTCAACGTACTTGAGTTGATTCTGCACGGCTAAGGGGAAAACTTTACGGAACTCATAGGAGTTTTGCACAAGCATCATAAAAGAGGTTTTAACCATCGCTCCTATAGAGTGATCTTTCGTGTGGTCGCGTCGAAATGTACCAGGATATTCATGTTAGTCAGTACAAGTTACTTGCTAATATGTATAGGTGAGGGCCTAGAGGGGAGCAGGGAACAGTGAGGGTCCTGGTAACTTGACGTAGATAGAGTGTCTCATATCCTGGGGCCAACATCGACGCGAATGTCAGCTAAAGTTACTTCAACCATCGATGATATATGCATCACTACCCTTATATCTCCAAGGAGTAGCAAAAGAGACACCAGAGATTAAGCTGATGAGTTTTGCCAATCCATCTTAACGAGCACCCGAATAAAAGGCAAAAGAACTCGACATTTTTCTCGGTGCTTGCTCATTAAGGTACTACGTCCACAAACGAGTTGAATTAAGAAATTGTTGAAATTTGACATATATGTTATTTAACACATTATCCAAACATTTGTGCAATTTGAATAAGTTTGACCACTGTAAACTTGAAATACGAGTATTTATTGTCAAAAATGAATATTTTCTGCAGTCTCCCATAAGAGCACGTGTTAAATATTGCAATCTTCAATCCTAAATATCTTGAAATCTAGACGGTGAACCTTCTTGAAAAACATAACTTTTTATTGGACTTCAAAGAAGTTTCCTTTGATTTAAAAAAAAATCCTAATATTATGATTTTTTAAATTTTCATACGTACGTAACGAGAATTTTTGAATTTTGGGTATGTTGTTCTTGAAACAATTTGCAACAACTTTTCTTAATAAACTTAAGCTCAAAATTCACATGGTACGGAGATTGAGATAAAAACTTTTGATTTGACTGTCATGGATGAACTACCTTAAGATAGACACTGAATACACACTGAGGTTATAAAATTATTGTGCATGCATTTAAAATAATACATTAAATTCATTAAAATTAAAAACATAAAAATTTATTCACATATAAGAAACGTACTTGTACAAATGTAAAAATCTTCATTTGGATAATATATTAAAAATGTATGCACGAAAGATGTGGAAGCTCATCTTAGCTGGTGTGCATGACGAAAATAAATCATACGTTTTTTCTTACACGTCTTGACCGTGCTTCGCTTTCGAGGAGGTTGTCACAAACATAATGAAAAATGAAGGCAAAACGTACACAGGAAAAAAAAGAGAAATAAAGAGGGACGAAATGGCAAATGAAATATCGCTAAAATCTACATTACAGTGGATCACATTTTTCTGATACTTTTTCCTTGGATAAAAGACATTTTTTATGTGGCATCCGCATTGAATGTGGAAAATCCAGACTCGACGTCGGACTCGTTTTTTTTTCACGCATTTCTTTTCTGACACAATGTCACAGATCACAGACCAATATTTCAATGGTATGAAAATATCCAATATTATCATTGACTTCTCTTTCCATTGGACATTTGTCCCGGGCTAACGGTTCAATGAAATTTGACTCGCCAATTCTTTCAAACGCTTCGCCATGTGCGAATATCATTCGGGTATCGCGTACAGTACGCTTCGTTATAATGAATTTAACAGTTCACTGTCATTCTCTCTCTCCCTCTCTTGCCCCTTTTTCCGTTTCGTCTCTTTATCTCTTTTTTGAGAAGCGTATAGACGATTTCGTACCCGTCAAAAACAAGTCTCTCGCACCGTTAATCTTTTTTCCGGTAAACCGTCCTCCGGTGACAGTATTTCATCCAAACGTAACATCAATACGATTCACTCGTATTTATATATATGTATCGGTGATTCGCATTTTCTCCTCTTTCATTTACAGAACTTATAACAAAATAATAATGCGACTGATGGGCTTACAGAACGAGCTTTGATGTTTCATGGTATCCTTGCGTTTGAGCGATTTCATTCACGATGCTCGTATATGCGGATTATAAATTATGTTGAAAGCATTCATGCGTGGATCACGATGTCTTCATGTATATTCATCCCAATAAGCTCTCATTCGTCATTAAACTCACACATTGTTATGAAATTATAATAATGTTTAGTTTTTTACCTGGGTTGTGCAAAATCTCCCTCAAATAATTCAGACAATCTTTTTTTGATGATTCGTGGCAATCATTTTGCGAAATTGTAATTGTTTCATTTTTTTGAAACAATTTTTTTAGACGTTCAGTGTTTAGGGTTCAATGAAAATCTGCCCAACTTATTTAATTATTACAAATGAGGTACGTTTATAATGGTTATTTGACTCTACTTAAATTATTCATGAAATACTCTGTTTTTTAAAAACTTAATAATATAAAGGTTCATTTTCATGCTCGTTACAATGATTGTTTTGTTTTGTATTATCTTGGAGCAGAATTGTAACGGAATTGTGCAACGTTTTTGTATACTTATCATTCAATAGATATTTAAATATTCATCGTTTTCTTTGCGAAATAGTATATGTAAAAATGCAACTCTTGTTTAAAGTATTCGTTTTACGAAATAAATATCTTTAAAATGGCCTAATCCTAATAGAGCGAAGTTACATGAAGTATAACTAAGAACAGCAAAATATAAATTAAAACATGTCAAAAAGATAAAGCAACCGCGTTGTTGTGCATTACTCTAAAAGTGTAATTGTATATTAATTTAAAAGTAATCGTAAAATCTTGTTCAATCTTATATAATTGAGTGTAATATCTACAATTATCAATTTATAATAATCATTTTTATGCAATTTAACAATCGCGTTAATAATTATTTAAGAAAGTCTGTTAAGGGCCCATACTCGCAAGGAATACCTTAAAAAATATCAGTAGATTTCCATAAAATTTTGTATTGGAACAAGCAGTAGAAAAATTGCAATTATTACTACAATGAATTCGCGTTCACGTTTGGCGGTTCCTCGAGTTTTCGTTTTGTTTTTTTGCGTTTTCTGATCACGCGATTTAAAAAAAAAAAGGAAGAAGGGTACGGAACAGCGACTCATCGTAAAACCGTCTCATACGTTTTCATGCGGAATTTACAACGTTTAACGGAAACAGTCTACTTTCCGGATGGAGTAGATGGGTCGAATCGTCCGGGCTCCATTTCCAGCGACGCAACTCTGCCTCATTTCTCCCTCTCCCCCCCCCCCGTATACTCGTCTTTGTCATCTTTCTCTTTCTCTCTGATATTCTAGAGCTCGCTGGCTATCTTTGTAGCTATTCACCCACCGGTTTCTCTCGACCCCCCCCCCCTTTTTTATCCTTCGCTCTCTGGTCCTGTTCTCTCGCTCTCAAGACCCGGCGTCCCTCTACTCCATACTTTCCACTAGCCATTCGCAGATACTTGTATGCGCGAAACGACCACTTTCGTGCTCCGGTCGCGATCTTGGAACGCTCAAGGCTCCGGACGGAAATTTAACGAGTCGGTCTTGAATCTACGAGTGGGTCAGCCAGCGCACCATCGTCCTCATCGTCGTCGTTCTCGTCGTATAAGCGTCGAGTAGGATTGTAACTGCAATACTCTCGCTACCAACCCCTTTATCCGTTCACGCTGCAGAATGGGACTTGCAAATACATGTATACGACCGGACGAAACGCTATCAGCCCTCCTCCCCCCTCCTCACC
Organism: Cremastinae sp. A BG-2022a; assembly: GCA_030522545.1. Lineage (NCBI taxonomy): Eukaryota > Metazoa > Arthropoda > Insecta > Hymenoptera > Ichneumonidae > Cremastinae sp. A BG-2022a. The sequence continues at coordinate 21,224 of JAPYYW010001798.1, read as the reverse complement.
CTTTCTCTACACGCTGAAAAACTCTCGAGACTCCAACGCTCTTATTTTTTACCCTTCCATACGAATTATCTCGTGTACGAAACGATGATAGCGAAACCATGAGAAACAAGACAGTTTCTAAACTGAGACACGATAAGCCACTTCTTTTCTACTGCTTGCTGTGTGGATCTAAGTCGCCCTAAGATTGTATCTGGGCCATTTGTCAATGAACGTCCCTTGCTAATAAGTTCAACAGTTAACATTTTTTCTCGCTTCTTCAGCATTCGACTTATTCATCTTCATTTACGTGCAATGGAATAAGGATAATGGAATAATTCGTTTTCAGGAATTACAAATGAAATGGATTTTAAGTTGTTCTGGAAGTATACAAAGGCAGTTTGCTTTTTTCAATCTAATGTAAACTAGATTTGCTATGAAAAAAATTAGATAAAAAATGGTAAGGGAGTAGTAATGTATTGCTCATTTTAAAAATATATTAAGGGGTGCTTTCGCGAATGCTTTTAGTTGATAATTAAATAAACTACTACGGTTTGTATGGGATTTTGTGATTGATGGAATTGATATTTGTATTCTGTAACACAGAATATTTTTACACAGTAAATTTTACACAGTACGTGTTGCAATAAAGTGAGCGAGGTACTTGGTAGCGAGTTTCGAGAGAGTCTGAGGGTTTGTCGTATCTTTCGTAGATTGTGAAGTCAAAGAGGTAAGGAAGTGAAAATAACTTCTGGCTTGTTAGAGTGGATGGACGCAAAAAATAAAAAATTTCGAGGACGTTTTTGTTAAGGGTTTTTCCAAGAAAATTGGAATACGGCTGTTTGAGATTTGCACATGTGAGGGATGCTGCCTGTTATTTTTTTGGTAGATACCCGGAAATAAAAAAAAAGGTAGAAATTTTCTCGTTCGGAATTTTCGATCTTAACAATATAAAAAAAAAAACAAAATACTGAATCTATTGACTTAATATTCTAATGGTTAGACAGCAAGTTCCGAACATGAGAAATTATTCATCAAATTGATACGTCCTTTTAATTTATTTTCTAGGGCGCTAGTCAACCGAGCGACTCGAAAAAACAGATCACGAAAACGTGCCTAAGAACTTACCAATTAGCTCAGCTTATTTGTCAGAGAGGAGGAATAAGACTAGGAAAAGTTTATAATATCTTGATTTCTAGATCGTGAAGCTTTGTAAAATTTGGAACATATTTTTCCTTGACATTAAATATGATCTGTGAAAATTTTTAAGAAAATCTATCTCAACAAGATTTTGCGGTTGTACTACCTTAAACAAAACTTTATTTTGCACATATTCTACACGCTAATCTCACGGCTAGCAAAAAATACTTCCTAGGACTGGGCCATTTGCGACTTAATATAGGTTCGGTTGGAGTGGGATAGGCCCAGGTATCGCCACCACTCCTTATTATTTTCAATTGATATATCGATTTTTGCCTGGACCAAAAAAAACGACATTCAAATAAATTTATTACAAATATCAATTGAGCATTAAGAAGCACAGGAAATAACTACATATTTTGATTATATTTTCTTTTTTTCTATATATTTTTGTTCAAATAGCTGTGAGAAACTGAAATGAAGAAGATAATGACCCTCATAATGGCGATTGCATGACAATCATTCTTCAAAGGGACCAGAGAGGGAGAGAGAAAATGCTCCACTTCATCTGTCAAGCACTGAAAAGCATTCTTGGCAAGAATAACACGTTCATGCATACCAAGATACTTGTTAACCTCCGTTTACAATTTGAACGTCATATACCAGGTCCTCGAAAGATGGTAATAAATCTCACAACTCAACGGGCTGGCTATCGCATTGTTTACACGTCCATTCACTCGTAAATTCATACGTTACGGAGTAATTCCGTTTTCCATGTAACAAATCTCTATTACCGGCAAGGATTTGAAATTGTCCAACACATGCAATCGATGTCTGTATGCCAGTTACGACTTACGACTGTTTTCAAAATATTTACGTTTATTTTTCAAATTTAAACATTACCTTTCAGGTAATAAAGGTAACAATACGAGTAATATGTATCGTCAAAAGAATAAGTCAGAGAACACAATATATTGTAATGAGAAAAGAGATCCTGCAAGCATCTTTGGATTCTGCAGACCAAGAACAATGTTTTTTCGAAGTGTTATCGATGAAGAATACGAAGAATTCAGGAAGAAAGGAAGAGAGGAAAAAAAGAAGAAGGCGGATCAGTCAGAGACTACGGGAGTAAATAATCTTCGAAAGTTATTCGGGCTTCATGAACTTTTGTATGGAATATCTTCACGCTGTACAAAACTGTCCAAAGCTCTCAGTATTCAGATATGAATAATATATTTCTTCACTCTTGGGAAATGGACTTTTGAAGAAAATTTCTATACAGTGGAACGAAGTTTCGACGAGTACTACACGCAAATCGTGAAAGGCATGGGCAAAGAAAAAGAAAAAAGTGAAGAAGCAATTGAGCATTGAGAAGTGAGCGATAAGGGGACGAGTGGAAAGGAAAATGAGAATCGAAGAAACACAAAGTATGAATGGTGACTCCAGTATTATAGGCAATTCACTTCTGCTGACCCGTTCTTGCTTACCTGTATAGGAAAACCAAACTTTCTTGCCGGAAAATAAATTCTACAGGGTACAGAAAAAAATCAATACTTACTCGTTTCATAATCTATAGCGAAGAAAGCAAATTTGGTTTTAATGAACATTCAAAGTAAGAACTGGGTGGAAAGAAAAAAAATGAGAAATAAATGTTGCAGTATATGACGTTACATAAAAGAATTTCAACAAATAATGCAAGCAAGAAAATTTTGAGAGTGCATCTCTTTTACTAGGAATTTGTTATTACTATAGCTATTTTTCAATTGATACCTCTGCTCCATATTTCTATTTTTGCACTGAGGGAAATAACTATATCAAATTTTATTATGAAGTGACATCGAATTTTTTTTACTTCAACATGCTATTTCTGTATTCAAATTAAATATAATTTAAACTTGGATTAACTTTTCGTCGAAAATATACTTTTTGTTTGAAATATATACAGATATGTATATGTCTCGTCAAATAGATAGTATTTTAACAAGCATATGAGCATAAAAAAATCTTTTGAAAAAATTCATTCGTATTATACATACTATTGTATTTCAAAACATTTTTTTTTTAATTTTAAGGGCATCGTTTACGTTGTTGTATATAGTGATATATATAATAAAAAATACTCGGTGTAATTTTAAAGAGTTAAAAAGTATACGGAATTTGGAGCTTTTCTCAAATTCACAACGAATTTCGCAAGCATTCGTATTAAAAGGATTTTCCCAGTGTGAATATTCGCATGTAGGTAGTACGATCTGGAAGGGGGAGAAAATGAATTTTCTTACTTAGGGAATTCTTGCTCAAGGGTTTCTTTATTCCTTCTCAAAGTATTCCTACGGGAAGGAGTAAAGATTTTTACAGTGAAATTGTAGCAGTTTTCTTCCGGTTTTCATTTTTCTATTCGCCATGCACGAACGAAATTAATTCCGGTTTTAACGCTCGACCAGAGCGCGAGCAGCTTCGGATTTTACCTCAATCTTAATAGGAAAAAAATATCATTTTCTTTTTTTTACTGCAACAAAGCGTTTTGGAGCTATTGTGCAATATGCATTTCAAGTTGGGTCACTGCATCGAATCGCGACTATTTCTTTTGTTCCATTTTCAAGAAGTAAATTTGTTTCTCTCGTCGAGATGGGAGAAAATTAAATTGTTTCAAAGTTGACGCAAAATACAGGGAAAAGAGAAAAATAGATGGAAAAAATGCATAACCTTTTGAAATAAAATGAATATCTAGTTAAAAAGAGTAAAGAAACATGAAAATGAAATCATACTAAGCTTTCCTTTTGTAACAGGTTGATAGATCGTCACATAAATGTTATTTGTTGTTTACTTTTTCACAATATTTCGTTTGTAGTGTTCGGCTCTATATAAATACAAAATGTAAGCTCGTTACATATTATTACATGTGACGTTGTTTTCAATTTACCATTCAAGTTTAATAATTCGTTTTGATTGAGAGAGAGAGAGAACATAGTCCTTATTATTTATCTTTTCGCTGGCTCTTTCCCCGGCTTGGACAGTGGTCTCAGAATAAAACAATATTATATTGAAAATTAGATTGACCACCTGCCCCATGACACGATACAAATATGATAGAGAGAGCAATTTCGGCAAAATTGCGATTTCTCGCTAATTCCCTCTCTCTCAAAATTCTCTCCCACTCTAATCCAAATTTCTCCCTACTTTCTCTCTCTCTCTCTCTCTCTTTCTCTCTCTGTGTACTGTGTACTCGTTTCTCGAATATTTTTATTTCATTTTAGAATGAATATATGGTGGAAAAAATGAGATTTTTTATATTTTCGTATTGTATTAGTATAACCCGATAGAAAGCTAAAATTCATTGGTCGTTCGATTTAGACGCAAATTCCCTTTTTAAATTCCACAATAGTTTCGGTTCGTCATTTACTCGCACTTAATCTATAATGTTAACCTTTCATTCCGACGTGCCAGTGAAAGAAACAAATTGCGCAAGGAATGATCGTAATGGACTTTTCAGGTCCAAGAGTTTCTCAGTGGTTCGCTCAAGTCTGCGCACTGGGACAGCATTGGAGAAAACGACAAGATGAGAGAATGAAATGAAATATCACAACTACTCATGCAAGTACGCGAATGGATCTGAAGCTAACGGAATAAAGAAATCAGCGAATCGAAAAAAGGTATAGAGAGGACAAAGAAGAAAGGGAAAAGAGATTAAGATGGAGTAGTAAATGTACCACGTGTTATGTAAGTGCGAGAAAAATATACCTGCAAAATGCGATTTACTCAAACATTTAAATTATTGATATTTGACATCAAAAAATTAATTATAAATTAATTATCAATAATTTTATTGATATTTCATCAAAATATAAAGATCAGCTCATTTTTTGCCATTAATATGCGTGGGTTGATAAATATTATTCTTATTGACAAAGAATTAAAGATTTTTGAGCGAATCGTACTTTTTAAGTGGCTGTGAGGTCTGCGGTATCACATTAAATATCAACGAGAATTGCAAATTCAAAAACACATCTTATGCATTGTAAGCAGAAACCATACTCAAGTTTCTAGTTTTTAATTTGTTGATATACGAGTCTCAGAGCCGAGACTCCGCTCCGTCGAAAAGAGAAAACAAAATTCGAAAAACGAAAAATGATTTTCTCTTATCATCAATGCCTCAATTTATTTTATGACTACAAGATAAATTGGCTCAGAAAAATAATCCGTAATCCGTTTTCTCATTCCAAATTTTTTCACTTTTACCATAACCAGGAAAAACTTCTAATTCCCAATATGCACTTCATCTCTGTCTCTCTTCCAAAATTTATACTGACCTTTTTTGATATCGTACTAAGATGTATGCAAAATTGAAAGAGGTTTTACCATGCAGTAATTTAGATATTTATTTTAAAGATTGCCACTTTTAACATGAACTCTAACGAGAGATTTAAACATGCAATGGTTTTCAACAATGAATATCTCGATTACTAGATGGTAAAGCTTCATAAAATTTGACGTACATTTCAACACGACATCAAATACGATTCGTGTAAATATTTTCAGGAAATTCTGTCTCGAACGATTTTCACGAGACTCCTACCAAATCATAAGTGGAAACTTGTGTTCTATTATCTAACAACACAAATTATAGCTTAAAGTGTTTAATCTGTTTTTGTATCATATGGAATATCGTTCACCAGCAATTGAAGTATATACTACATAAAACAAATACTTGTTTTTTTTTATTCTTCGATTTTGCTTGTCTTGAGTTGATTTTGTAACTTCGGTTGCTCACTCCAACTTTATCATGGTTATAAACCTTCTCTTTTTTTTTGTTATTCACTTCTTCCAACACCTACATCCTTTACTGTAAATTGAGAAAACAGGAAAGAGCAAAAGAGTTGTATGGGTATGTATACCAACAAGATACTAACTTCATTTAAGTTGTGATCCTTTTACGACGCTCTTAGCAACGCCAACTTTTCATATCGAGGATTGAAATACCTGGAGCGCAGTCTCCGAGCCGGAAAAAATAAGAAAGCGAGGAAAATATGGAAAAGATCAACATAAAGAAACCGATGATGAATACCGGAAACCGGACTAGAGAAAGATTAACATTCTAGAACGTTGTTATTCTTGTGAAATTTGTCAGACTGGCGTTAGTAACGACAGTTCATTCAGCAAGAAATTTGTTCTGGGTAATGCAGTCATAGTTGGAAAAAGCAGCAGTTTCGACCTTTCATTCTTTGTTTAATAGAATTTTAGCCTCTCTCTCACTCTTCCTTCGTTTGTTTGCCAGTTTATTTGAGATTTATCACAATGGATCACGAAAATAAAAATGTATATATTACAACATTTCAAGCTTCAAATGACCTGTCTGAACCTTTGAAGATTTTTTCATTTAATCCATACTTATAAATACTCTAATTTATTTTTCTAGTGAATCTAATGAATTGACTAAAATTATAAATACTGATGACAGTAAATATCGTGTATGAATGCAATGACATATTTTATATTGTTTATGTGTAAGATATTTAAAAAATATTAAATTATCTGCCAATCTAAAACCAAAAAATATGAATATAAGTTTGTTAAATTTATTAAAATAAGAAATACATTTATAAAAAAAAAATTAAGATCGTAAGTTCCACTAGACTGACTTTGACCGATTAAAGCATACCGAAAATCTCAATACTTGTAATTGTACTTTGCCTGCAGTTAGAGATAGAGAGAGAAGTGGGTAGTCAAAGAATTGTTGGAATGATCGAGAACCACAGCAAACCGTCACAGCAGCGTTTTATCAATGTCAGACTCGTACATATGCACATACTCGACATACAACATACACGGTGGTACATGGATCAAATACTGTTTTGCACAAAGCATATGTACGTTCCAAAAGTAATGAAAAGAGGGACCATCGATCAGAGAGGTTTCTACGTTTATATGAGGCAAGAAAATAGAGACCCGATCGAAAAAAGTAATGGATTGGAAAAAAGTTTCGAAAATTTGTCAGACTTTTTTCAGACGAACGCACGTGCTGGGAAGCGACTGGCAAATACCTGCATACGAACATCGTTTACGTACAAACGAATGTGTATTAACAGAAAAACGCGCTCAGTCTTCCGTACGAAAGGGCTTGGAAGGATTTAAATCGCAGGTTATTTCTTCAATCGAGTGTTACGTCGCGGAGAATTTTTATTCTACGTATCATGTTTCAACATTCTATTTTTTACGAGATACTATATTTTTCATCTATAACGTATTCGCGTATTCCTTGTACTTTGTTTGTATAGTTTGCAATTTCTCGTTTACATAACCTCGCTCGAATGACGTACTTCCATTGAAAGAGAATACGATGGATATCTAGTTCATGATAACGCCAATTTAACCTCATGAATCAAGAACCTCTGTAGCAATTTTGTGAAAAAGAAAAATGGAGTGAGGTAACAAGTGTACGAGGGGAAAAATGAATCTTCCTGTTGCCAAAAGACGATTTCTAATATCGAAGTACGATCGTGCCAAGAAGTAATTGCGGGACACTTGTACTGTTTGTCGAGACCCTCAATTTCCGGAGACTTTCTACATCCGCTTCGATAGTCATTTCTTTTCGTGGGACCAATCCACCGGATTGAATATACTGTTCGACCTCTCATTTATTTTCTTGTCATCTGGAAGAGTTCCAAAATTACGACTATCTTTTTCGTATATCGACGACTGATGTTTTATTACCCTACTGTCGTATATCGAAAATCAACAGTCACTACATTGCCAAGATTAAAGAGAAAAAGTGCACTCTGGCCTTTTTCCTCTTCTTGTTCTTTTAATGGAGGTTAAATGAAATTCGAGCTCAAATTGTTCGTATAAGCGTTGCTGCATAACGACGATATGCATAAAGTATGTACAGTCCAAGTCTGATACGACTACAATGCATTTGCCGACAATTGATGACATATTGGAAAGCCAAACGAGCTGTTATTGCTAGGACTAAGGCTTACTTAATCTCTAATAAATATCCCTTCAAAACAATAATTGGCAATAACTCCTAGCCAGCCGGATGAGATTAAAATTGTAGTTTAGCAGCAAGCGATAAACGTGATCATGGAATCTCATTGTGGGTTAGTAATACGAATTTGATAATATATGAATATTGAGACAGGAAAATGAAAACCTCGACCGTTCGAGAACATAATAAAAGCGAGCGGTGAAATTTCGTCATTGTCGATAAACTCCAATTTGACAGATTTGTCAAGTTTGAGTATGATCTCAATATAGTTTTTGCGATTTTCTGAAAGATGTCATAGATAATAGTCAAATTTTGACTTCTCCTCATCATCTTGACTAGAGGGTCATGTAGCGAAATAAGAGAGAGCAGAGAGTCGACTGTCGATGAAAACAGCATATATTATTATGTTGAACGAACTTTAAGATTACAATTATTATTATTAAATCCTATATTATATCCTGTATTAACTCGAATTTGACAGATTTGTCAAATTTGAGTATGATCTCAATAGTTTTTGCGATTTTCTGAAAGATGTCATCGGTTATAGTCAAATTTTGACTTCTACTCATCATCTTGACTAGAAAGGCATGTAGCGAAATAAGAGAGAGCAGAGAGTCGACTGTCGATGAAAACAGCATATATTATTATGTTGAACGAACTTTAGGATTACCATTATGATTATTAAATCCTGTATTATAGTTTTTAATATTAAGGTTCTTGTGAGGATTGGACAATATATCTGATGCTTACGAGCGTTGTGGCAAAGTACCGAACTATTGTCAAAGGGCCTTAATAAAAAAATTCTGCAAGTACCCAAAATTCCATTTATTAAATATTCGACAATGGTCTCCAGCGCACATCTACTTCTCTCCTATCCTTTTGCTAACGATAAAGTTAGCTGGCTCTCAACATTATTTGAACATAATTATAATCCTTTTGACAGGATTATAGCCAGAGCCCTACCATCAGCCGACAAAGTTTCAGTGAAAATAAAAATTTCGCTGTTTTCATCGAATTGTTTTTTTTTTAACAATTGAACAGAATTTATTTTTCTCCACAAAGTGCTTAAATTTTTGTTATTTTTCGGTTTATCTTATCTATAAAAAGGAAGTAAATATGACAAAAGATCGAAAGTTTGTTATTTGTATGATTATGAAGCAAGTTGGATCGAGGAGTTGCGTGCGCAAATACGAGACATGTAAATAGCAACGAAGCTCCTCGACGCATTTGCATTTGTTCGAGAGTTGTTTTCGCATTCATTTACATTCCCGACGTAACATCGTCTTTTTCTATTTGCTCCTCGGTCTGTCTCGTCGTCGTCGTCGTTCTCTTCCTCTTCCGAATTTTATTTTATTTTTTCGAGAGGATCGCACCGGGATCGGGACCAACTTCCAATATCAGTACCGAAGGCCGGATGTACACTCGCATTATTGAAACGAATTTCGATAACGACGATGCGACGGCGACCGAGAGGAGATCGGTTTTCGAGGAAAAGAGAGAACAAGCTGCAAGACGACCGGGAGAGTCGAAATCGAGAGAAAGGCGATAGAACCTATTTTTTTTTCTATCTCGTGGTTGCCGCACCGTTGGTTACGAATCGTATAAATTAAACACTCGTAAAACTTACCCGAAGCATCCGACGTGGAAAACTCGCGAGTCCCGGCACCGAGTTAGTTGGATCGGCGAAATTTCCTTGGTGCACGTGTACTACGGACAGAACCGGCAGTTGGTGGAGCTGCTTCACTAGTTCGGATTCCGGTTATATTACGAAGTCAAACTGCTCGAGCGAAACCTCCCGACGTGGGAGAATCGCTCTGGAAAAACACACAAATATATAAAGATGGGATAAAAAGAGAGGCAAGATAGATCAGTAGAAACGAGATCCTTCCGTCGTGAAATTTTACTGGCTGAACTTTCATACCTAGCGTACATGCACACATGCCAACCGGAAACACTCGAGTATCGCTACCCGACTCACTGCCTCGTGATAAATTCGAAACACGAATATATATTTGTGAAATTGATTCGTTCGACAGGGATACGAGTTTGAAATATCTAAAATTCTTATTAAAAATAATTTTAGATTATTTTTTTTATAGATTAGTTTATATTTTACTTAATCTTAAGGTAGCTAAGTGTCGTATAAGAAAGGGCCACTCGTCTTCACGAAAAAGTAGTGTCCATAAAAAGGTAGAATATTAAGAATTTTTGAAAATACGTGTATTTAACGAACGAGTCTCTCAGTTGTGGATAAATGTTCTTGAATAGTTCGGAGATCGTAAACATTAAAAAAAAAAGAGAGAATATTTGTCGAGCGTAACGAGGAAAAAAATTTTCAAATTTTCGTTAATCCCTCGGTCATTATTGTTTCCATGGTGATTAGTCGAGGTCGAGGGGAAAACCGAACACGGTCTTAATTGTTCGGTTTCATGATGAAATTTGGAATCAGTAGGCCGGTATAAAGTGTCGGGGTAAGACGTGTTGGGTCTTGCAAGGTATTTTTCGTTACCGAAAAATATTTCGTTGAAATTCAACAAGTTCAATTGAGTGTCAGTTTCAGCGTTATTTTCAATCATACGAAAAGTGAATAGTGTTTAGTATATTTAATTTATAATATGGTTGCGAAATACTTTTTAAAAATATTGGTGTGAATGAAAATGCTGTCCAATTGATGCAAATAATCTTGATTCCGTTATTTTATTCTACATAGTATAATTTCGGTTACATTAAACGTATGCAGTCATTAAACGAACGAACAGTTTCATAATAGCGATTTTGCTGCGAATAGTTAGATTTTTCATCATACATTATTAATCCTATATATGTATTTTCATTTACCCATACATATGGTCCGTTTTTTAATTTGATTAAAAAAAAAATACAAAAAAATATTGAGTTTTGTATGGTGTGGTGGTGTAGTGAAGTACGAGGTCCACGGAACATATTGAGCAGAAAATTAGAGAGATTCACATGTTCTCCATGAATCATTCTTAGTAAAGCTGATTTCGTCAAGGAAAGGTAAGACATCACTAATTGAACATTTCATGGGTCTACAACAGACCCCGCGTTCTCAAAAAATATTCGCAAAATTTTTTGAAATTTTTCATTTTTTTAAAATTTTAAACGCTTATTCAATCAAACATCCTATTTAAAAAAGACCTAAAGCCTTTGGGAAAATCATTAAGTTTTAACTTCAAATATCTTAGAAACTAAACGGTAGAATTACTCAACTCTTTTTCCATTCGATGTCTTTCCTTTTTCTACAAAACATAATTTTTCCACATCAAACTACCATAAGTACCTAGAAAGAGTATAACGATAAAAAAAACCAAAACTTATTGTTTCTTAAGTTTGACATTCGACTTTAGCCGATGATTCGTGGGGAGGAGGGGGTCGCACTCACGGAATTACGAATAAACTCTGAGAGAGAGTGCATCGCGGCCAAGGTTGATCCAAAAACTGCTCTCATATAATGTACGTGAGAATTTAAAGGGAGGGCGCGCATAAACGTAGCGACATTATCGCGTTACAACGGTAAAAGCAAGCTCACGTTCGGCGAGTTTATTGTATCGTTATTTTCCTGGCTCGTATCTTCTACCGTAACATTTATCGCGCAATAACTTTTGCCGGGCTAAACTGACATAGATATATATGCTACCGGTTGTATTGTGGTCATGAAGAATGGAGGCGCGATGACGGTGTGAGCGGGAGAGCCCGGAGGGAGATTGAGATGCAGAAAGAAGGGGAGAAAGGTGTGTGTGTATGTATAGAAAGGAGATTGCGGGATCGGTAGATGTCAGCGTAACAAGGTCTGTGTACAGTTGACTCGACCCTTCGGCACAATGACTCTCTTCAAGGGTGCCAACATCTAACGCCCCTTGTATATATGGATATATATCTCGCCGCCGCAGACTAACATTTGGCTGAGTGTACGTGCGAAACCGCGCTTCACATCCGCTCGCAACGAGCGCTTCTCGCGAATGACAGGGCGAAGGGTAATTGTCACAGCCAATTACTCAACGCGCCATTATCAGACAACGAGAGATCCGGCCGCGAGTCAGATGCGGAAAAAGTGCCTGGAAAGGGCTGCAAATATTACGTATTTTATATTATATTATTCTTAATTCCACTGCCATAACACGATGCACATTATCATTTTTCATTCTGTTTTTTTTTACTTCCATTAAGACGATGCGGAAGATCCCAGACACTTGTAAAACGCGATTGGTTCAAACTTCTTTAATTCTTTGTCGATGAGAATAATATTTGTTTAGCACACACAGGTTAGTGGCAAAAATGGGCTGATCTTTGGATTTTGATGGAATATCAATAATTTGTATGTTTGAGCGAATCGCGTTTCGTGTCACGTGGTACATCTACGGCATCACCTTAAGCAGAAGTCTTCTCTAAAGGTGATTGATAGTTTCATTGTTTTTTTAAATGAGAAAACGTTTATTTCGAATTTTCTTTTTCTACAGTGAGAAAAATAGTCATTCGATAATATTACGTATTAAAGTGGTCCGATGATTTCTGGCTATCCAAGATTTTGTGATGAAATTTGGTGTATGTTGAGATTAATATGTTACTTGTCTTGTTTCCAAATTTTTATATCATTCGCAGGCTAGAAATTGAGATACTAATTCTTAAAAAGGAGAAATTTTCGCTATCTCTCATAAAGCCTTATGTTAAAAGTCGTGATTTTTGACGAGAAATATTTCGATTTCTAGATAATGAAGTATCTTTAAATTTGGCATACCTTCTAAGATTACATCAAAGAACGTTGATACAAATTTTGAATCAAATATCTTGAAAAAAATGTCGATCAATCATTTTTCGATCAAAAATTCAACGAGCTGCTTTGGAAATAATGACCTTCATCATTCATTTCGTCTTGCAAAAATTATCAGGAATTACCTATTATGAAGTCGATATCGTCGAGGACACGAAAAGATATCGTGACTTGAAATTTTGAGATTTTCCTGTTTTCGATTCTCGAAAAATCAGGCTGGAGGTCCTTGATACGCTAAATTTTCTCAGCTCATGTGAAAAAAATTTGCAACACAATTTTCTATTATTTATATAAAATATACCTGGAAAAATATCCCTGAATAGTTCAGAGATCGTAAACATAAAAAAAGAGAGAAAATTCGTCGAGCGTACCGAGGAAAAAAATTCCAAATTTTCGTTAATCCCTCGGTCATTGTTTCCATGGTGATCAAGGTCTTGATTATTCGCATTTTCGACTCAATTTGGAATCAGTAGGCCGGGGTAAGACGTGTCGGGTCTCGCCAGGTAGTTCATCATCGAAAAATATTTCGTACAAATAATTCAACAAGTTCAATTGAGTGTCAGTTCCAGTCATTTTAAATCATGCGAAAAGTGAATAGGTTAGTGTTTCAAATTTATAATATCGTTTCAAAATCTATTTAAAAAATGTTGGTGCGAACGTATTCTATATTAAAAAAGAGATAAAACCTCTAATCAATTAATAGGAAAAGAGCACATTATGCGAAGTTGTATGAGGTTGTGCACGTAAAAGAACAGCAAAATATCAATTCCAACATGTAAAAAAAGCAACTACATAGCGGTCGCGTTGTCGCTCGTATATATAAATGTACTAAATTATCAAAACGTGACAGATAGCAGAGTCTGACTGGTCTGATGACTGGTCTGATGACTGGTCTGATGACTGGTCTGATGACTAGTCTGATGACTGGTCTGATGATAGTCTATTAGGAAACGATGCCCAAGCCGTCGTGGTGAAAGATGCAAAGAAAAATATTGGACGCGACTAATTCAATAAAATCAAATCAGAGAAGCAGATTCCGGGACACAGAGACCAAATAGGTTGTGGAAGTGCAATTAAGCAGGATGAGGGGACAAACAATTTTCGTTTCTCTCTGTTGCGAACTAATTGGGAATTCCTTTGTCAATCATCAGGAGAATCGTAACGTTGCCTGTGTCGCCTTTCATCCACGTACCGTCTATAGTTTGGAGAAGTCATACAGATATACCTTAACATCGTGAATTTCGTTGGGAGCGTACGCCACTCGGAAAACTCTGATTTACGTTCAGTTCGTTCCAGGATTCTCACTCTTCCTCAATGATTTTTCTCTCGGATGCCAATCACGCCAACTTCTAACTCCAAATTTCATAATAGTTCTCGGAGACAGAGGGTCGTGTATTTCAAAAGCGTTGTAACATATTCGCACGATGAGTTTTCAAACAATGGGGAAGGAAGAGTGCTCTGGATGGGGGTAAGAGCGGAAATGATTATCCGTGACCGCGGAAGGACGCAAGTGATATAGAAACCGCGAGAAAACGAGAAATAGAGAGCAAGAGAGAAGTGAAAATGTTAGGAAAGTTAAGGGTGAAGCGAGTGAATAAGGAGAAACGTGCTCGCCAGAAGTCCGAAAGCTAAAAACCCCTGAAATATTATTCAGTGCGTCTCGACGGCGTCTCACTCTCGGAGGGTGTGGAACGGAGCTAAACGTGACGACGATGTTCCCGGCCCAAGGAGAAGCTATCCTTCTCTCTGTGTCTTGCAAAACAAAATATACATCGAGGAAGGAATTAAGCGAATTACCACAGGACGCTTCCGGACTCTCGAGAGAATTTCATGCGCGACAGGAACGCTCTTTTTTCGAGCATTGTAAATCTTCCAGTCTTATTCTTACCACTACAAAAACGCAATGCCCCGTTTAACCAACGATAACACATCGTTTTCTCTCCCACCCTTTACTCTGTTTTAAAATTCTGTTTCCTGACAAACCTTCAGGTATTCAAATTTACGATAATTAAAATACTTTCGATAAATATACTATAAATTAGTAAATAAAATATTACATACTGTACGTTATACTATAACTATACTATTCATACTCATCCCTTGGTTTTTATTTTATTATTAAGTGACATTTATGCTTAAGGTAGTTCTATCAAAAAATCGTTTTCTTAGGATTTTGGCTAAAATTTGCAAAAACCTTCTTTGATACAATGTGCAATTGTATATTAAATTTTAAGAGGTTTCAATACGTAGAACTTGAGATATTTATTGTCACAAATCACTATTTTCTGCAATCTCTCATAAGAGTACGTGCTAAATATTCCGATCTCTAACTGTAAATATCTTGACTCCCGGGTAGTGAAACTTGTTGAAATTTTTCACAGCTCTTTATTATTTTTCAAAGAAGCTTCCTTCAGTTTTTTTTTAATCCTAAGATCATGATTATGTACTTGTATATGTACTTGTTATCTATTTACTAAAGTTATACATTTTCTTACTACTTTCTTTTAAAAAATCAATGATAAGTAAAGCTTTCTAAATGAAAATGGGTTGAACAAATATTACTCTTATTGATAAAGAATTAAAGATGTTTGAACGAATCTCGTTTTTCAAGTGACTATGGGATCTGAGGTATCACCTTAAGATATTACGATGGTAAAATCGATACCGTGTAATCAAGCTCAAATTTGGTATACTTTCAATTTGTATAACTATACATCTCTCTACAAATTTTCAAACCGATTGACTCATACGTTAACGAGATATTTATTGACGAAAATCACAATTTTCTGTACCTTCCTATAAGAGCAATTGTTAAATATTGTGATGTTTAATTCTGAATATCTTGACTTCTGATAAATGAAAATTCTTGAAATTATATATAGTACATCCAAAAAGCTTCCCTTACTTTTTTAAAAAAATTATACGGTTATTTATTTTACGATTTTTGTACGTACGTAGCAAGTACAAATCAAGGATGACCTTGAATTAAAAACATGTTGTTCTTGAAACAATTTGTAACAACTTTTCTCAATAAACAATAAAAAGACATCAAAGAAAAAAAGTAAACCAAATTTAACTTCGACCACACGCCCAGCAAACACGAAAAGAACATTTTTGTAACAATTATATATCAGTTACTAAAATTTGACAAATTATACAACTGTTACGTATCGATTACGAAAATTATCCTTTCTGTGTTTGCTGGGCGGTATCGATTTTACCGTATATAGTAATACCTCAAGCAAGGTATTAGAAAATAAATCATGATGTTTGCGCAGAAAAAAATCATTTGCGTTTTGCGTATTTGAACGGATGACCCGTTAACTTGTTTTATGCAAAAAAAAAAAACAAAAAGTCGTAATGAAAATGATAACGTAATAATTCTGAATGTTATCGAGCCTTTTAGTTTTCCTGTTTTTACCAGCATATTGTGCACGTGTACCGAACCGCAAAGATCGCATCGAAAAGTCCACATACGCTGATAAATCTGTTCAAACGCGATGCAGTTGTGATATATACATATATGTATGCAGCTGGTATAATTTTTAGTTTTCTGCATATTTATTTCGAGTACATTGTAGAAAAAAAAAAGTGGACGAAGAGAAAAAAAAGAGGAATAATTTCGAACGAAAATCGAGAGCTTAGCATGTACATACACATCGTTCGCTTATTCATGATAACTGATGCACACATCCAGATGTCAGCGATATTTCCCTTAACTATGAATCTGTCCCGATGCTTACTCTGAAAAATGGGGGTGATGTTGTTGTTTTTCCAACGACTGTAACAGGCTTTGCCTTCTAATGATGATCCACACGAACCAAACCGGGCCGTTTACATATCAGTTTCGATTTTTTACCTCGTATTTTATTCTTTCGTTCATTCCTTTTTGCCAACTATTCGCGTTTGATAAAAATACTGTACCCCTCTTTGCTACTGAATTTCTACCTTCCTCATGGTATTTTTCCATATTTTAATCATTTTATGTGCGTAAACAAGCGTATGAAACTGATGTATATAATGAGTTAAAAATTTTCATTATTGGTTTAAAGAATTCCTTTTTTTTGCAATGTTAAACACATCGCTTCATACTCGAACGAAAAGAATTTCCATTTTGTAATATTTACTTTTTCGAGTAAATTTTAATTATGCTTGAAAGTCGTAATTCATTCTTTATATATTTCTTAACATTGAATTCCTTCCTAACATTGATTCTCATTGATTTCCTTCTTAACATTGCCTTCCTCATGGTATTTTTCCATATTTTAATAATTTTATGTGCGTAAACAAGCGTATGAAACTGATGTATATAATGAGTTAAAAATTTTCATTATTGGTTTAAAGAATTCCTTTTTTTTTGCAATGTTAAACACATCGCTTCATACTCGAACGAAAAGAATTTCCATTTTTTAATATTTACTTTTTCGAGTAAATTTTAATTATGCTTGAAAGTCGTAATTCATTCTTTATATATTGCTTAACATTGTAGAAATGTACATACAGGAACGTTTTTATTTCTTATTTTTTACATTTTGAAAGCAGGGAAAATGTTTTACTTCGAAAGAAAAATCTCGTGCACGGAAGTAGATATATATTTCGATAAAGCATACATATGTATGTCTATTATGTAGACATGGGTTATAAACGTTTTGTACAACTTCGTTTGAGCTTGTCGAGTACATCGTTTCACTGGACACTGAGCGTTAATGAGACCGGCGAGCACGAATCACTCCTCCTCCTCTTTTTCTATCTTCATCTGCTTTTTTCCTTCTTCGGTCCCCTCACTCTCCAATGGCTATTGTATATACTTGCTATCATACTATACCATTTTTTCTCAGTTGCCCGATCATCGGAACGAACGAGAGTGCTTTAATTGGAAAAGTTCCAGTGCCACCGGAAAAATTATTTTTTCAGTCTATTTGCCTCGATCTTTTCTCCACTTTCATTCTTTTTTATCTCATTTCTATGTGCACATACTGTACATGCGCCTAGTATGTGCCTGATATTTCGAGAAAATTCTGAAAGGGAATTTGATTTCCTTTCCGCTATAGCTTTGAGTTCCGATTCTTTTTTTTTGGTCCTGATTTTCATGACTCGTATCATACTAAAAATCTGTTATTTTTATATCATGATACGAGAAATAATCCTTATTTCCAAGTCTCACGGCGAATCGCCTTATCAAATTATCACTCACATGTACGTTAATTAATTTTAGATTTTCGTTCTATCAAATATATTCGTTTATTGACGAACCACGAATTCGCAAAAAAAAGAAGAAAAATCAATTTTATAATTCGAGAACTATCGGTCATGAAGATATTTTCGCGGATAGTAAATTTTCTAAATTTCAAGAAAATTGAGAGTGTCGTAAAATTCATGGCAGAAATAAAATAGAGAAGAGCGTTAGCGTCTTTTCTCGGTGCATCTTCGTGGAGAAACGTCAGCCACTTTGGACGAAAATAGGATGAAGATTCATGAGGCAAGTTCAAGGAAATATCCGGTAACTGGCCGGAGCAAAAGTTGGCCTCGTAACAGAGAGAGCAGCGAGTCTCGTCATCCTTTGTTTATAATTTTCTTGCGTCTGCGCAGGGTAAAACTTGAATAGGCGCAGAAACCGAGCGAGTCATGATGTCACGTTATTCCAGTCTGCGAGCCAATTCGTGGTCTGCTGTAATCGTGTCTATTATCACTGCGAAAATGAAAGGAGAGCTGGAATGAGGAGAAGAGCATATAAAGCTCATCACTATATTTCGTGGCTTGGATGACGGCTAAAATAAAACGCAAATGTATACGAGTCGCAAATGAGCTCCTACAAACATGTCACGCTTATTCGACGGTTATGGTACCTACATGCTTTGAACATTTTTCAGCTCTTTGTTGATCATGTACGCGAGTCCATTGCATTTTGTTCCTCGAGTACGTGGAGAAAAAGGAAAACAGTGAGAGAAAAAAGCTGCGAAAAATAAGAGCTCCGAGGAAAAAAAAAAAAGTGCACGGTTGAAAAAACTTTTTCCAATCTTCTCTTCTTCGCTTCGTTCATTGGAAAAATGTTTACTGGTCCTTTGTACATATATGTGTATTTTGTAGGAAAAAATGTATTTGCCTGGCAGCAGTATAGGTAAAAATATGCCATCGGGCTGCGTGACAATTTTTTTGTCTGCTCGAAGAACTTTCGTATCAGAGAAGAGAATGTTTTTCAGAGTCGCTGGAATGGAGACTGAAATTTTCGAAAAAGAGATTCCTTTCGTGAGGATTGAGCCAATTCGGTTTGATCATACTGCGCCATTTATGCGAGAATTTCGACCTTGCGGTATTTTATGGAATGGTATATGCATGAGATTTTCCTCCAAGTTCCACTTTCGTCTGCAAGTTTCTTCCTTTTTTACACCCTCACTTTTTTCACTCTTCACTCTTTTAAAGTGCAAAATAGACATATACACACGAATATTGGCAAAGTCAAGAAGCGAATGGGCGAGGGTAGTCGACGGGAAAACCAACTTTTCCACTTGGTAAGAAACGTTTGCTACGAGGCAAGTGAGAAGGAGAAAAAGAGAGCGAGAAAGATACTGGACACGTAAAATTCTTAGCAGTTGCTACTGATGCTTGAGAATCTTCACGAGCTCAATAACTCGAATTTCTTTGCGTAAGGAGATCGATGAAGTCTGAAATTAGTCTAGCCCGAGACGTGTGAAAAGACACTTTTTTTAAATTACATTTCTTTCTCACACGATTCTTTTTCATTTTATTTTTTATTATATTAAGTTTGTTCACTAACAGCATTTATGAAACTATTTAAATGAAATTCATCGATAAAATTTGATGAATTTGGGTTTTCGACGCTTAATGATACATTAAAAAGGAAATCCGTTTATAAACTTCAAGAAATCTCAGCTTATCTAAATTTATCGTTATAGTTAATGCAAAATTATTATTCTCAAAGTGTGTTATTTTTGTCTCTGGTTTAGTCTTTAATTATTAACAAGAGCTAAAAACCTGAGGAGTAAAATTTCATTACACAGAAAAGCATTCTGGTGATAAATTCAAAGAGATAGGAAAAATTTTATGAAAAGAAAAAAGAATGAAAATTAACGAAGTAGCTTCCCTGAAAATTCTCGTGAAGTGTCCCTGACGAAATAAGTAAGATAGAAAAATGGGGACGAGGGTGAAGCAGGTCATTGAGGGTCACGACACAGATCGTAAAAACATTCCCTTTGCCAAGTAAAGTATTCGATTCAAATAAATATCAGAATTTCATAAAATGTTCCTAGAATTCAACACACTTGTGAAATTTCTTGTTTACCTGAATAAATTTTACGTGTCCATCATTTTACGTGTTGCTTATTACTTTTTTTTCTATCGAAAAAGTGCAAAAAAGGAACTGAAAATTGAATGAAAAATTAATCATGCAAAAATAAAAAAGTGCATGAAAAAGAAAGATAAATGGAAAGTTGTATTAATTAATTACGATAGGCATGAATTTTTTAAAATGAATTTGATGGAAAGTATAAGTAGAAAAAGTAGTATATTGTGATACCTGTGCAAAAAGTGAAAAAATGCTTTCGGCTCGCGTTGCAATTATTACACTCGTGCTCGTGTAAATCCACACAAGCCTTCGGCTCATGTGCAATTTCATGCCATGTTCAGCATGACTTTACTTTTTAGCACATGAATTACACAATTTTTTTTATGGTTGTTCGGAAAGATGCGATTCGAGTATTCTTTGGATGAGTATTGGGATCTGTCGAATGGCGATATAACATCTGATGGCAAAAAAATAAACAAAATGTACTTAGAGCAAATACTTTAATAGTAATTATACGTATTATACGATATTTATAATAAAGAGTTATTCAATTATTAGTAAAATTAGAATCAGTGATGTTTACTCGACAGAAAAAGCAAATAAACATGAAGTACAATGTGAGATATTGAGAGAATACATCAAACAAGCAGTTGGAGGTTGAAACTAACAGGACTGTCGACGTCAATTCGCTGACTCCATTAATTTTATGTGCAGCCTCAAAATTACGTTTTCATTTAACAAAATTGCATTCTTTGAGATTCGTGCCAACCAAGTCACAAATTGCACACGTATTTATCATCCATTGCTACATACGACTACATATCATAATCCTCGTATGGTCGCCTTGTTTTTAAAGCTTCGCCCATTTGACAGATCCCAATCAGCAACTGTCAATCTACTAACATTGGCTTTTGTCTGAAGCTCTTTGACTTACGCCCGTGGAGAAATTTATTAGGAAATACCCTAACAATTGTCGGGGCCTTTAAAGGCTTCCACATTAACGATTTCCACAGCAACGCCCAACTAGGGCCTAA
>JAPYYW010001797.1:0-40654 GCA_030522545.1 Cremastinae sp. A BG-2022a | reverse complement strand
GAGCTCGAGGTTCGCGTTAGAGTGGGGGAAGCGCTCGAGCACGGATTAGGGGAACCGTTCTTATTGCCGCCGTTCTTAATGGGAGGTCGTACTGTATTATGCTACTTTTGTTTAATATCATTTTTTTCAATTATTCACGTTTTTATATAATTTGTTCATAAAATTTATTTAATAATTTATGTAATTCGACCAATAGACGGACACAACCTGTTCCTCATATTTTAATTTACAAAATAGTATCATGTTTTGTCTTGCTAAAATACGATATAGTAAAAAAAATCTATAATAAATCAAGAAAAAAAAATACATAAAAAAATTCAGTGTAAGAAAAAAAAAGAGAAAATTGATCAAATGCTCCGATGCATTTAGTATATGCTTTCGTTCTGTTACTCATTTTGACTTCTCACACCTTTAAAATCTAAATCAGAATGCAAACTTGTAATTATCGCTTTTCATGTTGTAACACAAAAAAACATTGAGTTGTACAAATGAATGGTTAGATTTGTGTTATTGGAAAGAATGTTTGAAATTGCAGATTATTGCTACAAAAAACCATTGGTATATAAGAGCATGTAAGAGTATATAAGACTGGTATATAAAAGAGTGAAAGTAAAAAAAACATTCATTAACACATGGATAAAGACTAATCAAACATCATAGTTGCTCTTCTATAACAAAAAATGCTTAATATTGCTATAATAAATATTTAAAAAATTTCAACGATTTCAAAATTGCAGCATTCATCCAGAAACTTTATTGTATTGGCTAATTTTATTGAGTTTATGTCAATTTAATTACAATATTAATTTACTTTGTCAGAGTAAAAACATAAGTGTTTTCCATAAAATTTCGATTGAAATAACAAAATTATACAGGAATCAGCCAAATTGTATTTATAGTCATTCCAACAAAATATTTTTATATGCATTTTTTAAATTTATTATCAGGCTTGGTCCAACAATATCATATAGAGGAGGGCAGGGGTTAGCCAAAATAGGCCCCTTAAGAAAAAAATACTTGAAACCTCAGTTTTTTTCACTCATTTCACTTTTTTTTAGTCTCTTGTCAAATATTTGTATTAATTTGCTGTGTCGACTATAAATAAAAAATAGAAAAATGTGGGACAAAATGCTCCCTCCCTCCAAAAAAATATTTTATCATGTGAGTTTTTTTACTCGTATCATATTTTTGAGTTTTTTCCCATGTATTTAGTATAAAAATGCACTAGCAGTCAACGATAAAAATTTGGAGCAACATGGACCTTTTAGAAACTTGAATCAAATTTTCCTATTAATTTTCTGTTTAACAACTAATTGATGAATTTGAGAAAAATTTATTTTCGCGCTACAAGATCATACAATATTTAAAATGGACTGCTATGCGCTTTGCAAGCGTTCCATGTATTCAATTTTGGGGAATAATTGTGGAAAATTATAACTATTCCCCATTAATCAATTTCTACTTGACAAAAATTTTAGAAGCCCATTTTGCTCGAAAAAATATTTGCAGGTTTTTTAAAATCTAGAGGGCCCATCTTGCCCCCAAATATTTTTAGGTTTTTGAAATTTCAGAGGGCCCATCTTGCTCCCCCCCCCTTCCTTCCGTTATACATCGACAATAAAATTTGCCACTGTATACAGTATACTGAGAAAACATTTTGGTTGAATCAACAAAATTTCAGTTGATGAAATCAAAATTTTGTTGAATTTTGTTGAATCAACAAAATTTCAGTTGATTAAACCAAAATTTTGTTGAATCAACAAAATTTCACAAAATTTTTTTTCAGTGTATTCTTTGAATATGTACAGGGGAATGTGAGTGGGGATTAGAAAAATTATATTAGACGCGAGAATCGACGTCTAGACTTTCGAAAGCTCAAGGACAGAGTGGGAGAGAAAGAGAGACAGACGATAAGTGTGTCGGTAAGCGTTCCGCAAGCAGGAATTTATTATTTTTCCGCCTGACAGGCAACAAACAACCCTCCCAACGTTCCCGCACTCGAGGCCCTGCCGTTATTAATTTGTCTCGAATATTCATACGAGCTTAATTCCCGGGAGAAAGGGAGATGGAAAAAGCACCGGGAAGACAAAGAGAGGAAAATGTGAGGGGTGCGTGAGAGAGAAATAAAAAGTGCAGAAGAGAAAGCGAGCCGAGTGTACGTCGAGAAAATATTTGCTCGCGCGAGTAGATGAGCAATTTAGAGAATTCACTATTAAACCTACGCATATTTTACACGTATCGAAATATTTGTATGAATTATTTTAATTATACTGTGATAATATTAGTTTAGTGGCAACAAAGTAACTTTGTTAATGTTTTGTGATGCATGAAATGTTTGAAAATTTGAAAAAAAAATCAGAATAAGGGTCCTCAAATCATTTTTCGTCCTTTTATAAATTCATCTTCTGTTCATTTTTTTAAATTTCCTTATTTAAGAATAAATTGGAGTGATTAGGAAAACGGTGACAAGTGGCTAAACTTTCGATATGTTTGGTTCCAAAATATATGAAAAAAATTTTGTACTAAATTTGAAAAGATTTTACTAATTTATAAAAAATTGTTTAAACATTACTACATGTCAAAGTGTTCAAAAAATAAGCTCGAATTATTAATTGATTGCTGTTATTGATAATTGATAAATAACAGCAAAAAAATAAAAAATTTATTATAAATTTATTTATTATAAATTTTCAGGTAAAATGTTTTTTACTCATTCGACCCGTTTTCATCAAAGATATAATTTGTATGTCACTCGACCCTATATCGAGTAAAAAATTGAATCCAAATCGAATTAAATTTTTCAGTCAATCAATTTTTTAATCAACCTGCATTTGCTTAAAAATTCGATCAAGAGCTGCACGCGAGGTTTCGAAGCAGAGAGAACGTGTATATTAAGTTTTCCGAGGATTTCAATTTAGCTTTT
Organism: Cremastinae sp. A BG-2022a; assembly: GCA_030522545.1. Classification (NCBI taxonomy): domain Eukaryota; kingdom Metazoa; phylum Arthropoda; class Insecta; order Hymenoptera; family Ichneumonidae; species Cremastinae sp. A BG-2022a. The sequence continues at coordinate 37,731 of JAPYYW010001797.1, read as the reverse complement.
TTTTCAGCAATTTACCCGTTGCCAGAAGAAAAAGCCGGAGAGGTGGAGAATTAAAAAAAATAATCACTTGATTTATGTCGTACACTTTTCCTTCGGAAAATTTCACGCGTGAGTCGCGCGCTCGGTGTGTAGTCTTTATGGGAGTCAAGGGAGCAGCCCTCAACGCACAGGCGTGTACCCTCGCGAGTTAACGTCTCAAAATGCAAGGGAAGTTTCGAGTGTGCGCGGCACAAAGTCGACACGCCGAGCCGAGAAGCATTTATAAAAGCGCGGCTGAACAAACGCCGCAATTAAAACAAAGCCCCCGGCATTTGTTCGCATGTAACCTCGATCTTTCTCTCTCTGTGTTTTCTCTCTTCTTCTCGCCCAAGTTTTTGCCCTACGCGTGAAATCGTCCCCCGGAGAAGCCACCGTTTTTCCTTGGCATGGCTTATTGCACACTTCCAGAACGAAAGATACATTTGTATACGTGTGTGTGCGTACAAAATACGAAAATGTTTTCGCATGCGAGTCAGTATTATGTTTTCACTGCGAAAAAAGCTAACAGAGTAAAAATTCATTCAGTGCTTACTTTTCACGACTTCGGATTTATTACTTTCTCATAATTTTCCGTTTGTTGAACTTTTTTAAAGTAATTTTAGACATTAAATATAATACATTGTGAGAAAGATTTTTGCACGAATTACGGACGTGTGAGTGATATTTCAAACAATTTGGGTAATGGATAAATGTTTGGTACGTTGTACCTTGTACCATGAAAAATTTTTAGGTCAAATTCGAAATCAAATTTAAAATCAATTTTGTTATGAGATTTAGCATATGTTTATACATGTAAAATTGGTACATTTGACTGGAAAATGAATTTGAAAATATGAGATTTTTGTAAATTCTTTTTTATTCGTTTGTAGAAGGACATATTTTACAATCGTAAAAAATGTAGGTTAACGAGATAATAATTTAAATATTTTTTAATTTAGATGGCAACATAAATGTTTAATATTTTAATGCCTTGATTACCATGAATTCCTCACGTATTTCCTTTAATTTCTGAAGATATTATCCCTGACAAAAATGAGTTTTACATGATAAGTTGGAGAAATTTCGACTCCATATTTTTGTCAAAAATTTTTCAATTTTTTCTCGTTAGCTGTAATATTGATAAATATAGTTTAAGCACACTTTGTAAACAGCTTTGAAATTTTGTATTATTTCAAAGATTCAAAATGAAAAGTGAAACCTTTTGAAATTTGAAACTTAATATCAATGCCATACATCATACGATGAATTTGACAGTAAGGTCACCATTTTTAGTTAATATTCAAGAAAAATATATGAATTTCCCGTACAAGAAACAATATTAAAATTCTAAGAATTAAAAGTCTGCCAACTCTGAAACCATTTGGAAAATCTTGTCACAGTTATTAAATCTCCCCAGATCAGTCTCAAGTAAACAATAATCAGAAAAGATTCCTTGCAGATAGTCGCAATATATATTGTCAATTGACTATTGAGTAACAGAGCAAGACCTCCTCAATAGATTTTTTATTCCTACGAAACTTCGTATTGAAATTTGACCATTTTTATGACCATTCGTTTGCAATTATTCACCTGCATGTTCAAATGCATATTTGCAATGAACAAATTTTTACAGCAACAAAATTGAACAAGGACCGAGTGTAACACTTTTTTAGAGTGTATGTTTTTTATATATAATTTTTCGCGCAATTTTTCTCATCAACAATTTTTAACATTTTTATGTATAAAACTGATACATCGTGAAAGAAAAATTTTCGCGCCAATAAATACTTTTCTTTCCCTTGCATTGACTTATACATTGAGATTTGACGAACTTTATGACCACTCGTTTGCAATTGCCTCTCGACGTCAGCAGTGACATTAAGTATATAATCCCATTTATCACCCTCTTGTTATTCGAGTGAAAGAAAAAATAATTTTCCCACAATCTGATCTCATCAAGAGTATCATCGAATCATTGTTCATCATGATTCGTCATTATTGTTTCATTTTTTCCGATTAATTCCGGGCTTCTTTCTCCGAGCGAGAAGTGAGTCAGGTAATACATATAATTCGATATTTAATTTTTTTTTTAATTTCAATCTCGCGTTCGTATATCGCGTGCGTGCCAATGCTACACTTTCACTCTCTCTTTCTCTCTTATTTCTCTCTCTTTCTCTCTCTATCGTCTCCCATGGCAAACATTATCCCCTTTTTGTCCGATTTAACAGACACACATGTAGCGAACTCTCGTAAAATCTTGTCTTTTTTTTCCCCTCGTGTAAATACGTAGAAGCTATTTTGCAAGCTCTCCCCATATTCGCCCTGTACGCTTTCTCTTCAGCTGTGCATGTTTCAATCCACGCTCTGAAAGGTTGTCAGGGGACGCGAGTCTGATCGAGTTAGCACAGTATTCTTCATTTGGACTTCGGGTTGAATCACCTTGGTAAAACTACAAATCGCTTCTTCTACATCTGACTATATATTCGTACGCATACGAGTGCATTTTATTATCGCAATTTCCCTCCTCGTATTACGGCGCGTTGCACTCTGCCCACTATTATAATATCTTAAGCTCTGATCGTATGAATTTCTCTTTGGAACTTTTTCCATATGAATATCAGGTTAAAGATAATATTGGCGTTCACGTTTCTTTTTTTATAAACTTTCTTCTCGTGAAAAGAGAAAAAAATTACGAGTGCACGGAAAAGAAAATATTTTTCAATTTAAATCTGCTCCGAACGATTCCTGGGAAAAAAATTATAGAAGGAATCTGACACGACATTTTTCATTTTACTTATTCATTTTTTGTGTCGGTTCTATTTTTTTTCTGAAGCAAGTCCTAAACAAATTCAAAATATAAGTTGTATCTTTTGAATAAAATTCAATTTAATATAATTTTGTGTAGGTGCATTAAAAAAAATAAAACTAAATTGTTTCTTTGATTAAGGTGGTTTACGAGAAATAAAAAACAGAAGTCAGGTTCACGATTATAAAATATCTTTTAAGTTTTTTTAATACTCTAAAAAATATAAGATGCAATAAACTGATAAAAGAAGATTTTTTTAACGATTGGAACAAAAGTTCATTTATTATTTTTAAGACTATATTCTCTATATTTTATAAAATTTTTAATCAGAAGTTTTAAAAGTTGTGTGGTATGTTTTCCAATTAGTTTTATGATCAGACGACTAAATTTTGGGTAAACTCATTACTTTCGGTAAATTTGTACCGGATATAGTAAGATTGTACAAAAGGATCTTAATATGTTACGATCAAAATATTTAAATAACCTTAAAATATAAAAATGCAAAAACAAATGACAGAAAGGACTATTTATTTTTCATTTTTATGTGTCTCAAATTACAAAAGAATTTACTGGAGACTTTTCCATATAAAATCATAAATTTAGTTCAATTTCTGGAATCGAATCTCGAGCCTCTGATGGGTGCCTCTAAAAGTTATGTATATGGGACTTGGCTTCATGCAAATACTAGTGCGAACCTTGGAATGGTAGAGTGGCTCTGAATTCATATTTCACGTTGATGATATGAACGTTATTATTATGCCCTTCAAATTGAAAAAAGTGTGTGTAACAAGGATTTTCATAATAATTTCATGAAGATGTGTACACTGAGAAAAAATTTTTTTGTTGAAATTATGAAATATCGTTTGACCCAACGTGGCGAGGCGGTGAAATACGTCTAAGGTTTTATTTTGTTAATCTAAATACACTTCAGTAATTTTAATAATAAATTAACAATAAATTATTAAAAGTTATTATTTTTAACAATTGTTAAAAGTTATTTTTACAATTTATTTCGTTGTGTTAAATATAAGTGATTTTTTTTGTATTTCAATAAAATTTTGGTCGAAAGAAAAATATAACAGTCAACAAAGTGTACGTTTAGTTGTGTCAACAAATCTTTTTCCTCGGTGTATAACAATGAGACAGGCAGATTGTATGCGTATAATATCGGTGCGCAGATTATACAAGAAAATCGCAGGCGTCGCCGAGAGGCAAAAAATTGTTGCGGACTGTACATAGCGATACGGGTGTAAAAGGAGCGCGGGGTCGCCAATCCAGTTGCGATATTGCAATGGGAACATCACGCGTCAAGCCAGTCCTCGTCAACAAAAACGTCGAGTCACGGGGAGATAAGAAAGGTAAAAAAAAAAAATAATGAAAGAAAAAAAGTGCACAAGGAGAAATCTCGACGCAAGATTTTCCCGGAGACCTCTGGGCCGGCTCGGAAACTTTTCTCGTATTTTTTTGTTCGCTCGTTCCTCTTTTTTTCCGGTTCTCTCCGGCGATTCCCTCGTGGCTTTGTACACGTATATTCGAGTAAGAATATGTTGCCGTGCGGAGGGAAAATGGCGATGTTAAAGCTCATCAAGATCCCTCAGGACGAGTAGGGACACAGCCAACCCTCCCCCACGACCACATTCTCTCTGCTCCGCCTCGCACATGTGGGCATACAAAAATTGCGTTTCCTTCCTACCTACTACTCCAGGGAATAAAAATGCGCGACGATATTTAATTTTCCAAAATGTATTATTTATCGATTTGAACGACGGCCCTCAATATGATTGAAGGATAAATTCATAATTCGCTCTGGCTGTGTACTCGCCTCTTTTTCCCTTTATTTGCACTCAAAGAAACGTGTAGTAGATTATACTACACAAAAATGACAACTATACTGATTTATAAATATATTTTGTGTATATTTAATATATTTTTTTGTTTAAAAATATAGTTATGAAATAATCAGTTTAGTTGACGATTTCTGGTAAAATGTACTATACAGTGATTTCTCTTAGAAAAAATTGCTTGATAATGTTACTGCTTTTCTAAATTATGAACAAATATTTTTCCAGAATACAATTGTAAATAATTCAGCGAAAAAAGAAACCCTGAATGTGTACAAAAAATTTTTAACAAGCAAAAGAGTCTATTCGATCGAAAACTTTCTGTGATGGATACAAAAAAGAGTTGAAAACTTATGACGCAACAAAATCGTGCTAAAGAGGGAAAAAACTGATTTTCGGATAGGTTTATTTTACTTTGCATTATTAATTTTTGACTTGCACCTAAAATTAAATACTTGTCATCTACAGGAAATTTCCGATTGAATGAGCTCTTGAAATAGAAGAAAATTATTGAAAAAATTTCGCAATTTTTTTAAATTTTTCTCTATGATATTATATAAATAATCAAGAAGTTATAATTTTTAAGGTAATTCTATAGGTCAAATCAAAAGTTTTTATTTCAATTTATCTCCATACCATGTGATTTATGAGCATAAGTTTATTAAGAAAAGTTGTTGCAAATTGTTTTAAGAACAACATACCCAAACACAAGATCGTCCAGGATGACTTGTATTTGTTACGTATGCATGAAAATTAAAAAAATCATAATCTTAGGATTAGAAAAAGGAAGCTTCTTTGAAATACTATAAAGAGCCATGCTAAATTTTAAAAAGGTTCACCATTTAGATTTCAAGATATTTAGGATTGAAAATGGCAATATTTAACACGGACTCTTATGGGAGAGCACTGACAATTGGGATTTTTAACACTAAATATCTCAATTTCTGCGTGGTGAAACCTCTTAAAATGTGGTACGCATATGCATAACATATCAAAGAGTGACTGTATACCAATTTTCAACAAAATCCTAAATAATCGATAAAACTATAAAACTACTTTAAATGGAATTACTTTAATGTTTTTAACGCTCAGAAATTAAACGTTTAAATACTTTAATGTCTTGAACATTTTAAGCAATACAATTTTTAATAAAATAAAATTTTTATTGCATCAATGTATCAATTATAAATTCTTGCGCGACTCTACTTCGTTTCGTAAAAATCTTAAAAAATAAAATCGATTTGATCGAGAGAAAGAAAAAAATACCAATTGAATAAATTTTATCAAAAATCTAAAAGACTTCAGAGTGGTGTACCAGCTATCCTTTTTTTACTTTAAAAAATTCTTTGGCACTATACTTATTTTCCTATATTTTAATAACATAATTAAAAACATACATTTTTTCTACGAGATGCTGACGTCGCGTCAAAACGAGTATAACCAAAAAATATATAGCTTTTTGAGTAAAAAAAGAAGCATCACGAGATAGAAGAGGAGAAAGAAGAGTATTAAATTTCACCATTTCGCCACTCATCCTGGCGAATATTTCGCACTTTTTTTCCACTGTCGGAGCGAAAAGCTCGTAATTCGCAACACTCGGCCAGCGCGCTTCTTTTTTCCGAGTGTCCCAGGGGGGAGGCGCGGATATAACCCCGAGAGCAATATTTTTCTATAAGAAGAGCTCCGGGGCAGCGAGAAAAGCAGTATTAGCAGTCGTATGGCGAGGTGCAACGCTCGCTTCGTTTATTCTCCGCATACGAGGATGGCGAGGGAGGGGGAGGGGGGGGGGAAGGGGGAAATACTATACTCCACACCGTCTGGATCACCGGGACTGGCTACTTCACTCCCCATATAGCATCTCTCTCGCTAACGCAGCTTGTAATCCTTTCTCATCCGGTAATTAAGAGGTGCAGACTTCTCTCGTGAGAACGAAATCCCTATCGTTCCTTTCCTCGCGACACAAAATTCGCGATATTTTCGACTCAACTTGTCCAACTCACAGACTTTCTTGAATTAATGTACCATTTATTATTTTGTTTTATTTTTATTTTTATTTCTATTTCATGTTCAAGAGTCGAAAATATATTAATTAATTTTTCACGAAGAATATACTAAATATTATTTAAAACATAGGTTTTACATGTATCAATTTATGATTTTGATTTTTATAATGATTTTAAGTTATATTATTATCGCGTAAGAATTGTCCTGCAGATGCAAGGATTATGTTAGATTAAAAAACAACGTTTGAGTCATTATTGTTGAGTCTGATTTAATGAGCCACGTTTCTGATCCGATTAAAAAATTGTTTTAAAATGTTCGAGGTCTCGCAGACTTAATGTTAGTCATTTTTTGTGTAAAATCAATATTGGTAATTTTAACTATACTATTCATTGTGATCTGAATTTTTTAATTGCATATGTATAATCATGTATTTTGACAAATTTTAAAGTTTGAAAAATCAAATTTGTTTATTTAAAAAAAATTATACAAAAAAGAAAAGTATGATAGCCCTTACTTTTAGAAAATGGAAAATTATACTCATTATTATAGGAATTAAATATATTTTATCTTGATTTCTATTCTATATGTATTTATTTTATTATAAGAATATATTTATATCGGAAATAATTTATAGTTATTGTCATTTTTCTACTATCGTGATTTGTCTCAATGTAATTTTTGTATTTTGCGATGTATTTAATGTAATTTTGCGATTTTAACCCATTTTTAAATATACTGAATTAATTATGCAAAAAACAATTCGATATTGCCTCAGAATTTTTTAAAGTTACAACCTAACGTACGGTCAGTCTAAGAAAATTTTAATGTTTTCTGAATTATATTGAACCCTACGTGAGTAATGTCTTAAGGGGTTTCGGTACAGCTAGCGAGAGTAAATGAAGTTTTACATGTTAAAAGTATAGGAAATTAAAATTTGTTAAGAACACGATGAAAATTTGAAAGAACATTTTTTATCACTGAAGAAATTTGTATAAATTCAGAAAAAAATCGTCTACATTGCTTTCGAGTAATCGAGTATTAAAGTTACGTTCATATATACACGAAATGTATAACTATATTGTCTAAAAAACGATATTTCATGGTTCAATTGTTCGAAAAATTCTTAAAAAAATCATATTTACGTATTTCATATTATCTCTAAATTTGAACGAATTTTTGTCATTTCGTTATGTGTACTGAAACACCTTAATATCCGGAGTTGCGAGTGACTAGGGTTAAATTAATTTTGAATTGTTCCCATGGTTAATCTAATTTAAGAGCGTGTAGAGAAGAAACACCTTGAATGGGAATCAGAGTCAATCGACTTTTCGTGCACGAAGCAGGGGCTGCAGCCTTTTTTTTCGTATGACCTCAACGAAGTGTTAAGGGCTTTATCCCCTCGGAAATCTTCCACTGATTACAAATCCAATGTTGTTCGAGTTAACCCTTTGTTATTCGAACAAGAAAAAAAGGGAAAAACACAGTCATCCGGTGGAGCAAGCGGGCGAGCTCGCGCACAATGAATGAAAAAAACTATCTCTGGAGGATTTTTCTCCTTGTTCATTCGTTTCCTCATTTTCCCTTATATGAGCACACACGCTTTTTCTCTCTCTCCTTTTTTCCTGTCACTTTCTTTCTTTATTCTCATACAACCTCCAGCTTTCTTTCGAACTCGAGTGTTCTCGACACTCTGCCACTAACCCCGAGGGATATGGTCGAGGGTTATACCGAAGAAGAAAGGAAAAAAGAGCGAGTAGAAAGAAAAACAGAAGAGAAGGACGAAGGAAAAAAGATTTGTGAAAGCCTTGCGGAAAATTGAGATGGTTGCCGCGGGATCGAAACGCCATAGAGTCGTGCCCCGGATGCTGTGGCCAGACGACAAAAAATGTTACTCGATCACCCCAAATAATAAACTCAAATAATTTCAAAATTTTCATTTTTATCGACATATCTGTACTACTTGGACCAGCTGTATAGTTCCCATCGTTTGGTGTAGAATAACATGGTGTTGATAGATGTGGTTTGATATTCTGTGTTAAATCAGTGTAAATAATTAACACCACAGTATAAACACCATTTATAGTGCGTAAAATTAACGAAGTAACACACTATTTTTGCTAACACCATTCAGTGCGAATAAAAAAGTAAGATACATATTAAGCAACTCAATAATATAAATAATATTTTGGAATAATGTAAGTTTTGATTTTTTTGTAAGTTTCATGCACATTATATGCAATTTTGTTCGTAAAAATTCCATATCAACAAGTTCGTAAATTATTTTTTGTTTTTCTCTCTCTGAGTGCAGAGATTTACCCTGATGTAGGGTAATCTACTATGTAGACTTGTTCTTTTAAAAGAATTTTTTGTATACTAATTTTCTTCATAATACATGTAACGTTGATGTTGAGTAGCAAGTGTTCTGGCAATGTTTCAAAAATTTTTATATTTAAGTATCAGTTCGTTGAAATAATTATGCTCCCCCTTAAACTTGATTAACAAAAGATTACACTATATAGACGACCGATTTCCTCAATGATATTCAGATAATGAATCATAAAATGATATTTTGGTATGCCAAGCTTTAGCTCAGGTAACTGATACTAAATTTTTCGCGTTCATTCTCGTCCTCGTTTATTGCCACTTAATAGAGTGGACTATCAGAAACGTAAACAAAGTTTTATTGCTGAACAGGTATGGGCGAAGTTCGATACTTTTCTGAGAAATAAAAATTTTTCAATAGGCGATGCTCATCGATGGTACAATAAACATCATCTATTGAAAAATTTTCATTTTTCACATCAGGAAAAGTATCGACCTCTGCCCATCTCTGTTGCTAAAAATATCGATTTTTAACCCCGTTTTAACACCGCTCAACATCTTTTACCAAACACACAAGTATTATTATATTTTACACCATTTTCTTTTACCATCTCACACAATTTGGTTAACACCGCGAATTTTTTACAGTGTAGATACATTTGTCAAGAATTATAAATGAACAAAATAATTATTTTTAAGAATGCTTTTTATAAGATATTTTTATATACCGCAATAGTTCGTTTAAAAATTTTCTTCCCATGTGATCGGAAGGTAAAATCATCCCTTGAAATTATGTTCTATGGATTTTTAAAAAAAGTATTAGGTAGGGTGGGTGGACCTAATCTCAGGCTGCACCAAATCTCGGTCACTCTACTATTATTTCAATAGTTAATAAAAAACAGATATTTTTATATCTAATGGTTTGTAGATTAAATTTTATAAAAATACAACCTCCCAAGACCGACAAATGGTCTTATGTGGCCGAGATATGGTAAGTTTACCCTAAAGCTTTTTTGATATCTAGACATCAAGATATTTCATGATATAAAATAGCAATTTTTAACATAGACTCTCTAATGAGAAATCACAAAATATTATGATTTTTAACAATAAATATTTTTTTTGTTTTATAAATAAATATACAAAACTGAAAAAAAAAATGTTTCACGATTTTTCTTAAGCGTACTACTTAAGCTACTACTGCAGTCAGGGAACACTAAAGGATTGATTTTTTATCGTGATCATCCATACGTTAATGAAATTTTAGTAACTTCAGTAAATAATAATAAAATTAGAACTTTAATAAAGTTATCATTACGAAAACTTGAAATTATGAACAAAAAAAAGCATTTCCCTTTAAATTGACATGAATTTGATAAATTGTATACATTCTCAACCTCGTCACCTGACCTTTCAGAAAACAATGAGGCCGGTTACAATCACTGACGAAATAAAAGCACGAATGCTTCGAATTAATTAGAAAACGAGTCAGCCCCGATAAATCGATGCAGATAATTAGAAATTTGGAGGAAAGGAGGGCGAAATTTGGGGAACGATGAGAGTGCACGAGGGTGGGGAGGGGAGGGGGTGGGGATTGGTAAGCCGATCGAAGGTTCTCTCACTCCAGTCAGCATTCGTGTACGTACATCGAATGTTCCAACCCCGTATAATACATGTATATATTTTATAGGTACATAAGAGCTGCCCTCTCGACATTGCACGACCTTATTGCTCTGCGTAGCTGCTCCTGCAATTTGTACGAAACTTACGTGTGCGCAGTCGAGTACAAATTAGGTATAAACTATACTAGCAGGATATGGATCTACATACATACATATATGTATATATATAAATATATGAATTTATATGTATGTATATTCATCGTATGTGAATGTGTGGGCAAATAATGTAGAGTGGAAAGGATCGGGTACTCGTAGACATGCTTGCTCGAGCGAACGATATGAAGCTCCTGCAGCCTCATTATGAGCGACCAAACTGTTCCCTTCTCGATTACGCTAAGGGTATAACGGTTCTTCTTCTCCTCTTCCTCCCCCTCCCTCGCCCTTCGCCAGCACCCCACCCGCCGTTTCTCCTTTCTTTTTTCCCTTCCAAAAACGACGGGTACACTCAGGGAATGAGAAAAGTTTGAATCCAACTAGATGAGAATACTGATAGAAGAAAAATCGTACTCGCGAGACTCGAAATATTGTTGGTTAATCAGCTAAATTTATTATCTTCACTCCGGATCATTCCCATCTGCCAAATTGGTCACGTGTATATATACTCTTTCTGGAATTCTTCTCGTATGCGTACCAAGTTATAATATATAGCTTACGTGATTTGGATTATTCACCGATGATTGAATAAATTATTTTTGGCTTTCTCTTTAAGATTATTTTATATTTTACTCTGATATCTTGAAATATTTAAATTGATACTGTGTTGGACGATTTTTTGTGCCTGAATATACAGAAATATTTTACATTTTTCATACTATAAAAGTTTGTATGCAAAAAAGGTACATTTTGAGAAACGTGGTGTATACATATATTTTTAAATATTTTTTAATTTTATTATTTATACCTATATAAAAGTACAGGGATATTAAAAAACTGAAATTTATTTATCAAGTTTATGAATTTATAAAATTGAGAATTCATAGAACTGTCAATTAAAAAAATTACCCATTTATAAATTGAAAATTTATAAAACTGATTATATGCAGTGATTCGTTCGAAGATGATAAATATGTACTCTTGGCTGTCATGTAAAAACTTGAAAACATTTAAAGCGTAGCAACAAATTATAGATAAAAGAAATAAGGATATAAGGACATTTAAAGTAACATCATCATGGTATATTTTTATACTTTCAGATCTAAAAAAAAGAATGTTTATATCATTGAAATGAAAACTTTGTCCAAATTTCATTAAAATCCACGTGGTTTTTGAGATATAAATTATTTCAATTACGATATGATTTTACACAAGATCTTATGGCCTCGTCATATTCAATCCCAAATATTGATTTAAAAAATCAATATTCCATCAGAGTACTTTAGAGTCTAAAATCAAGGTTAATTATTATTTAAACAAGTTTTATTGAATAACAGTATGAAAAATCTATACCATTGACACCACATATTTTCTGAAATGTTATAAGTTTTCAACAGGCATGTCATATAATTTGACAAAAATGAACGCTTTAGAATAAATATTGGGCAACGTTGCATTATCGATCATCGATATTTACTACCATACCAAAGTGACAGCGAAAAAGTCATGTTACGATGCACACGGTCTCGAACGTAAACATAACACATACAAACATATCGCTGAGTCAGTGAGAGTAATCAAGAAAAAAATAATTGCGACGTTGTCAAATTTATTTCTTCATATCGATTATTAATAAAAATTGCTCCTTTGCCATTCACACAGATATGTTAAGTTCAAAATGATTAAACATGTAATCTTATGCTCAAAAAAAATTCGAATTATATTATCATTGTAAACACGAACTAACATGAAATAACATTGGTATTGACGATAACACGTGAGTCAAGTTACAAACTAATGTACAATTCCAATATTAATAAAAAATAAATTAAAACTTTTTAAAAGTATAACAATATAGAAAACATTTTCAATTTTCAAAACGCATCTGATTTTTCTGAAAAATTGTTTATTATCGTCGCTAATTGAAAGTAAAAAATAGTCGTGCATAGCGCATCAATGACTTATCTGCATCGTCTATTTCACCTTAAAAATTAGGATGGATATAATTTGATAGATAATATTTTAAAAAAATTGATGAGTGATAAAATTTAAATAACGCTGTTAACTATAAGTAATCTGATAATATGCTCAAAAGCACGTCTATAAAGTAGAGATCATGAAATTTTCTTCGTTATTTAAAATATTTAAGCAGATAACGCGGGGAGAATGAAGCCAGATTCGCTCTCGCAGAGACGAACATGACCAGATTTCCGGTATAATTTCCATGTCCCATAAAATCTGTATTACTCCAGCAGGATAGATTCGAGATCCGTCATAATTTTCGAAGTTGCGCATGCTGAGAGGAGGTGTGTCATGCTCTCGTGTGTTTATAGCACGTCCTGTCCCGATGAATTTGATCGACCGGAGTGGCATATAGATAACAGTTCGCCGATTAACGCGATCGTAAAAGCACTTTCCTTGAATGATTCGAGAAAGCGTTATTGCCACGCTCTCTCCTGCTTTCGACGGGAACACGAACGGCCTTTGAGTGACGCCCATATCAGGTGCCATTTTTTCAATTATTTGGTAACAATTTTGGTAAATTTCGGCTTATTTTTTTATTCAAGTTATATTTACAAATTTTTCTGTTTCTTCGAAAACAATTCACTGATCGGCTTTAATGTATATCCCATTGAAAATATAATATAAGTTGTAATATTAAGAAAGATTTAATCTAAAAAACAGTTTTTGTTTATAATTTTTTACTCGCTTCACTTTTATAATCTATGCTGATTCTTGGGCTTAAAAGATTTTCGTATGGACCATTTCTTTCTTAATTACATATTTAAATAACAGTTAATATGAATATTATTTAAAATGTGTTGAGTGTAAAACTATTGAGTGTCTTTCGAAATACATATAAGAAAATATTCACAAGTTCAGTATAAATAAAATATGTTTCATTCATGATTTTATTGATAAAATTAACTTTTGAAAAGCTATTTGCCAAATACCTTTATTGATGTAAAAGTCGTGACAACATTTTTAAGGAAATTACGGAAATGCATTCGCAGAATTTTTTTCTTCTATTATAGATATTTCGATACAAATTTGTGCACATATAAAAAACATTCAGAACTGAATAATAATCAAAACTCGATTAATTTTAGGAAGAACGTTCTTTTTATCATATGAATAATGAAGAAAATAACCGATCTTTTTTGTATGCATATTTTTTATGAACTGCATGAATTTTTGCGCGAATTACATAAAATTCTTATTTTCTTTCTTTATGATTGAAACACTTTATTAAGGTAGTTCTCCATTTTTATCGTGTTTTAGGAATTCATTGAAAATTTGCACAAATCTTCTTTGATATGACGTGCATATGTGTATCAAATTTTAAGAGGATTCACCACATAGAAATCGAGATATTTATCGTTGAAAATTCCAATTTTTGGTACTCTCTCATAACAGCCCGTGTTAAATATTGCGATTTTCAATCCTAAATATCTTCAATTCTTAGTGGTGAACCTTCTTCAAATTTAGCATAGCTCTTTATTGTACTTCAAAGAAGCTTTTTTTAGTTTTTTTTAAATATCCTAAGATTATGATTTTTTTAATTTTCATACATACGTAGTAAGTGCAAGTCACCTTGGATAACCTTGAATTTTGAGTATGTTGTTCTCGAAACAATTTTAATAAACTTTTTTTAATAAACTTAAGCTCAAAAACTACATGATGTGGAGATAAATTGAGATAGAAACTTTTGATTTTACTGTACCTATATAGAATTTCCTTAATAAAAAATTGACTTTGCAGGTTTCCTAAAACGTACCCACTTTAACTTTATTTTCAACTATAGAATTTCTAGTTCGACGTTCTAACTTACTCTATAGAAATTTTAATGGTGAAACAGTCAACCTTATTATTTGAGCCGTAAAATCATAGGTTTTTCGTTATTTGTAGGCGATGCGATACGTGCTTCGCGCATTCTAACTTTTGCTTCTGAAGCCAAAAATTGACGTTTTTTACAAACTGTGAGTTCATATCTGTAAATTTAGTCGCAATCACCATGGAAACAAAACGAAATTTTCGAGAGCCAATCAGAATCTTGGAAGGTCTGTTTCATTCTATAAACGTGACAGTCCTACTTTATAAATAAGAATTAAAATATCATGATGCAGGGCTCGTTAAGGTAAAACGACAGTAAACGAAAAATTGATTTATAAAATGGGAGGAGTATGATTTTCTTTCAATTTTTTTTCCATACTTCAAGAACGAGAAAAGGGTGACCATATTAGTTTTTTCTCCCCAACCGATATCTGCAAAAGCTCGATCTAGCTCTCTCTGTCTCATATTCTCTCAGACAGTCTTCTTCCATCTTGTATAGATACACAGGGTGTCCTAGACCTGAGTATATACAGAACAAGATGATTAGTTTTGTTAAATAAATTTTCAGCTAAAAATTTTAAAGAAATTTGTGAATTTAATCTGGACAGTGTGATAATTAATTGTCGAATATTTCGTATAATAATCGAAAGCAACGAGTCACGTGACAATAGACGCTATTTCAACGATTATTTTAAATTGCTGAGGGGGTTGATCGGTTTAAAAGATTCCTAAATACTTTTTAACTCGAAATTCGGTCGCAAGTGTTTCTAGTTTTTTATCCAAATTTTCACTTTCGAGACACCCTGTGCAGCGAGGGTATATGCCAACTTTATCGTTCGAGAGTTGAGGCAAACGGGTGGAAGGGTGCGACACGCACTTTTCTCTACCCGTAAAACGGGTCTCGACGTGGCGGGCGGCGTTCCGGAGGGAGAAAGGGGTCGAGGAAGGACGCGAAGGCCGAAAGAGGGTGCGTACTCGGGGTGTGAGTGTTGTGTCTGGACCCCCTTTGGGTGAACGCCCTAGAACCCTATCTCACAGACGCTGCTTTTTTTGCCCCTCTTTCTCTCCTTCCCTTCCGCCTTCTTTCTCTCTTTCTCTTTCACATATGCAAACATATGTATATACAGCAACCAGCACACATTTTCGCGACTTGCTCAACTTCTCGACAATCGTCCCAAAAATCTACAATAACGTTTATTCCATTTCTTCAACATATACTTTTCATTTTCCATTTTCTCTATACACACTATTTTGGAAAGTATAATATAAAAATTTGTTATAAATAATTAATTATTCACAACATAGATAATGAATGTAAATAAAGAATTATTTACAATATAAGTAATGAATGCAGATAATAAATTATTTATAGCAAATTTTTTTCGTTTTTTTCGATTATTGATTATCTATGGATATGATAAAGTCGTAAAAAAGTCGACTCTGCAACTGAAAATTTGTTTAGAAGTAAGTAATTAATTATATGCAAGACAAGAAACTAATTTTGAAGATTTAGAATTCTTAATCAGAAGCATGAAAAAAAATACACTGCTTAAAAATTGATGTTATAGGATTATTCAGTGGAATGAAGTAGAAGTACCAGCTACGTATATAATCAATGATTTTGACCATATCTATAGTACAACGTGCTTTAGATGTTAATTCTAAAAGATATTTAAATAACTGTTTTTAGAGTATACACGTTATTAGCAGAAATTAGAATAAATATCTAAAACGTGTTTTAAACTATGATATTTAGATGATGATGGATGTGGCTCTTGTTTTATATTTAGAACATAATATAAATAATATGTTGTAGACTATTATGACTATATGACTACTATTTTAAACTATAATACAAATGTTGATATGAATGACGATGTAAATATCTGAAATGATTTTTTAGACATTTGACGTAATGTCTAAATGAGATATGAACAATATGTTGCTATCTAAAACAAGGTGTAGAGACATATAACTATGTTTCAGTATGGCCACACTCATCTCCATATAACACTAATCACAATATATTAATCCGACATTTTTTCTCATATTATTACATTTTCATCATTTTTTATCATTTACCCTTTATTCGTTTAAGTTTAATGAAACAAGCGAAACGTCTGGAAAGCATCAACTAATAATCCCTATGTCAAGTAGACCCACTCTACCGTATTCTTTCATTGTGTCCACGTATATAGGTACAAATGCGGTGTGCAGAGGGGATTTTCGATATTCCCAACGGGCAACGTCTGCGATGTGGCTTAAGCCATCTTTCCCCTCGCCCCGTGGCGCCCCCTCGCTCGCTCTCATTCCCGACTTTATACCCCCCGCCATTGAAAAAAAAAGGGAAAAAAGCTCTCTTTCTTTTCTCCATACAGGCAGACGCAATATGTTTAGATTTACTTTCAGTTGGTTACTCAGAGTTTAATAATCGTGCACGGCGTGCCGGGAGAGAATTATTCCTATCCTTTATTTTCTTCCGCCCATCGCGTCTGTATCACGAAAAATGGACGTGGACGAGAGAGAGAGAGGGAGGGGGGGGGGGAAACGCGGATCAGGTGTTACGTTTTCAAGGTTCGAGCGAGAATATCAGGTATAAATAAGAGCCAAATGGCTAATAGTCCCCAGGGACGTAGGGGTGTGTACCGGGGAGAGGGTGGAAAAGTGAGAAAAAGCGCGAATATGAGTCCGGAGAGTAGCCTCGACGTGACTGCCGACGATGCTCTCGTGATTCCAAAAAACTTTATGAGGTGTGCGTTACGATTTTTCTCCGATATGGGCATTACTGTATACCGTACCGAGGAGGGGAGGGGGAAGGATATTCGTGCTCACGGGTAACGGAAACCGATTACATGACGTCTCAACTACAGACGGGCCGCGTCCTCCATCATTTTTTTTCCTCGTTTCTCCAGCCGGGAATTATTGTGCTCGGAAAAGCATTTTTTTTTCTCGATACGCGGCTATATAGATCGCGGGGGCTATAAATTTGAGCGTACGTAACACGGTTTATATATGCTGCAAGTACGCGAGAGGCATCTACTCTGAATTCTGAAATGGTCTCCTCTCGCCGTCCTGCGAGACACGCTCCCGCGCTTTTTCACTCCTTTCTCACACATTTCGTTTTCTCCTGCTTTTCTCGCGCTCTCTGCACCCCCTAACCATCACACCCCCCGGGCTTCGGGCTTTTATGCCCCTCGCTATACGGCGTGTTCCACGGGCCGAAGGGATACTAAAACGCAAAGATTTTTCTGATGCCAGTAAAAAGTCGCCGCGTATATTATGCCGGGAAAATAGGTAGGTGTTCGTTGATGGCGGCAACATTGTATCGAGACCGTAAAGTTTGCCTTTTCCTCGCTTTCTCTCATCAATACGCGCGCGTAAAGAGGAAAAAAGAGGACGAGAGAGAGAGAGAAAGAGAGGAGAATGGGGAGGAAGAAATTGAGCGCCCGGCTTGAGCCTCGACGAAATAATACATCCGTCGAATAATTTCGCGAGGAGAAAAACGCACCCCGGTGCGGAGCCGGTGAGAAATAAAACCCGCGTATATACGGCCGCCATTCGAGTCAGCGTAATTGCTGCAATTACTCAAGTTTACATCGTTCTGTAAACCTTTGTTACTCCTTATTAAAGGGCTTTTCTCCTTCTTCGACCCGGGGGAGGGGGTGTGAGAAAAAGTTTCGTCCGTTTCGAGGACGAAAAATACAGTTTACGGGGACATATCGGGGAGACGAGCTTTTTTCCGGGGTCAAACGTTTTCCCGTTGTAAATTTGCGGGGGTGTAAACGCCCTTCGAGCCTACGAGACGAAAAACAGCGGCGAGAGGGAGGAGGGAGGCGAAAAAAGAGAAACGAGAGAGAGAGAGAGGGCGAAAAGAGAGAAAAGTGGTGGCAACTAATTAACAGGAGGCATAACGAATGCCCGCATAACGGGGGGGGGAGGGCAGAGACCGTCGTGAGAGGGTTGTCGGCGAGTGCGAGAGGGCGTATATAAGCAGAAAGGGTGAAAAGCCGAGTCAACGAGACAGGAGAGTGGAGGGAGGAGGGGCTTGAGGTAAGAGGTACTACGCATCAGAAGCCGGTCGAGTCTCCGCGTCCTGGCTGGCCCTTTGGGGAGAGATTGGAAGGGGCGCGAAAACTTTGCCCGTAAACGCGGGGCAAGCTTCGCGATTTATGAAAACTCGTATAACAACGTAAGCGCGAGGAATGCAACTGGAGCGATGTTGTTACGAGAGGGGACGAAAGAGAGAGAGAGAGAGAGAGAGAGAGAGAGAGAGAGAGAAATATATAAGGCTGTGTGTGTGTAACGGGAGAATCAAGAGGGCGCTAGTCGCGCTCCTGAAAAGCGAGAGATATGGCGGTTGAGCGAGCTCGCATGGGAAATGAGCCCCCTCTAGGCTCGGCAACCCCGAAACACAGAGAATTTGCAGCCAAAAGTTAGCACGCTAAGCCAAACGGATGCTGCAATAAATATTTCGGAATTTTACCAAGCTATGGCCGGCAGAGAGCGCACATTTTCTCCTATAGCCCCGCGACAGCTTTTCGCCCCGTGCGGTACCGGTCTCAAGTATATCGGCCTAGGCTTCAACGAAGAAAAGAGCTTTTGCTGTGAAAAGACTTCGATTTATTGTCCGAGGCTCTCAGCCAACATACTTCGATCGTTCAACACTGGAATTCTCTCTCTCTCTCTCTTTCTCTCTCTCTCTTCCTTCACATCCTTATTCCTCTTCTCACGTATCGTATAATCCCTTCCCTTTTTCACACTCGATTTTCCTCTCGCAATGTAACTTCCCTCCCCGTAAACCTTTTCCCCTTTTTTGCTAATCTTATTTCTTTTTTTTTCGTATTCAACGAACGTTCGATAAATCAATAAATAATTTGCTAATACTGTAGAAAACATTTTATATTTTATTTTATTTATAAATGTATAATTTATATAATATATAAAATTTATATGTATTTTACCAGAATTTGTGTCAGCTCGTGGAAAAGATATATCAGTCAGAGATCGAGATTAGTGTAGAAAAGTGGATACTGCTTGGGAAAATTTATGGCAAGAATTATATCTAAAATGAAATTCTTGATATAAATAGTAAAAAAATGTGCCATAATGTAAAATGAACAATCGCTCGATGAGAGTAAAAGAATAGTGATTATTTTCCTTTCTATACATATTATTAGCCTGAATTTATTTCTGTTGTGATTTTCTCTATTGATATAGTTTTATATTAGCACTCTAAGATATGAATTTTCATATAATTTTGGTAATGTATTGCTGTTATTAAGATTCTATACATTAAAAAAATTAATTTTCCAGATTATGTCAAATGTTGAACAAAAATTTTAGTCTCATTTGTCAAATATTTTTACAGATATATGTGTACCCATTATTTGTTTATCATAATTTTCGTTGAGATTAAAATCTATAGCAATAAAAGTTATTGCACATCGATTGAAATAAAAAATAATCTTATCGTTCATTTAAAGCAAATAATTATTAGCATCAAAGATTACATCAAACTCTGTGTTAATCAAAAGTCAATAAATTTTCAAGAAAAAGTGAAAAATTTGGTGTTTCCTATATTCAATAGATAAAAAGAAAATGTATTTTCTATAACTAGATATATTATCCTCGATTTTTCTACAAAAAAAACCATCATTGCCGATGTTTTTACGGAAATATTCTTGATTGAATTCTCTCCTGTCCAGAGGGTATGTATTTCAAATCGCGTAGTTGTGATTGGCTGACTGCACAAAATGTCTCCTATCTCGAGTAATCAAATTAGGTCATCAGTTTATTTCAAACTGTAGAAATTTATTAATAACTACACTATTATTATTCCTTAAATCACTATTTGGACAAAAAAGTTTGTTGCCATTATTATTTGGGCATAAAAAACTAATTGAAAAAATGAATTTGACGGATTTGACGTGACATACATCCTTAAGATATAGTCTATACCGTTACGGTCAAATAAAAAGTTTTTATTTCAATTTATTTCCATACCATATGTGGTTTTTGAGCTTAAGTTTCTTAAGAAAAGTTGTTGCAAATTGTTTCAAGAACAACATACTTAAAATTCAAGCTCATTCAAGGTGACTTGTTAAGTATTTATGAAAATTAAAAAAATCATAATCTCAGGATTTTTTTAAAAAACTTGAAGAAGCTTCTTTGAAGTACAATAAAGAGCTATGCTAAATTTTAAGAGAATTCACCATCTAGATTTCAAGATATTTAGGATTGAAAATGGTAATATTTAATACGAGCTTTTATGAGACAGCACTGAAAAATGTGAGTTTTAACACTAAATATGTCAATTTCTACGTGGTGAAATCTCCTAAAATTTCGTATATACGCATAACATATCAAAGAATGATTGTACCAATTTTCAACAAAATCCTAAATAATCGATAAAACTATAGAACTACCTTAAGCATCGTATACTAAATCCTTGACTCTAATCTCGCAGATATATAAGCGCGTAAAACTTGTCGGAAATTTTATAATTGGGTACGCGAGAGAAGAACCGATGGTTGTTAAATAACCCGAGGAATATCTGTTCCTTTCATTCTGAACGTCAAAGGACTTATTATTAATATATCTTCAAAGAATAAACATTCTCGAAATAATTGCAATATCTTACCGCGAATGCGAGATCTTTTCATTAGAGTTCTGCACAGTTGATCCGCGATTATTTCATGGGAGCCGTTGAAATGCAAGATAGAGAAATATAATTGGGGGTGGAAGGAGCACCGAAGGCTCGACGATCTCATCTCCTCGAAGGGCTGATGTTTTGCGTGTCTCGCAACGGCGAGCGGTGGTTTCTGCGCCCCGGAAAGACGAAGGCGAGCGAGAGAGAGGATAAATAAGTTGAGACATATACATTCTATAGTTTCCGTGACGAGCTTTGCGCTTCTCCCACCGCAGAGTTAATTATTTCCTCGCGCTTTCACGGATTCGCGACGCGCCGTTCGGACTAATTAAAAAGTTTGGCAATTGGAGAATAGCCACGATAAAACGAACGGGAGGGAGAAGGAAGAGGAGACACGGCGAGGGTTGAATTATAGTATACGAGGGCGAAATCCTGAAAATCGGGCCTGAAATTGTCTCGATGGTGGGACGAAGCTAAAACCACACTTGTTCAATCCTATAACACGAAGCTAGGTATGAAAGTGTATACTCGGGGACGAAGGAAGAAAATGAGTGTGCGAAGGTCAGAGAGTTTGCGATAATCCGCCCGCCCGCTTTCACGAAGCTTTAAGGAACGAGGAGTCACGCCTCAATTTATTAGCCTACCCAAATCCTAACAATGGAATAATCTCTACAACCAATTATCATCGCGAATTTATCGCCGCTAATTTCTCCTGTCAACCAACACGTTACTCGTCAAATTTTATTCCTGAATAATAATATTCCCCGAATATGTTCATTTTATATTCTGACTTTAAGAAAGTTCTTTCCACCCTGTTTAAAAGTTTCGTGTAGATCTTATTTTATGAAATTTCATCACTATACGATTAATCAACACATGCATAAAATAGCATGTGACGATTAATGTTAATGTCAATGGAAGATTCATCTTTAAGGAAGTTGTAACTTCAGAGTAATCAATACAATTAACAACTATTTGAAAATTAAAATGATAAAATAACGTCAATTTGAAGAAAGCTTTATTTTGCTTACTTTTTCATACAAGATTAACTTCTATTAATGCGTTTAAGAAGAAGAATGTTTTTAATTAATTTATACTTTTTTAAAATTAGACACTGTTTTGAACGAATACGAAAAAGATTAGACATAGTGAACTGTCGGTAAGGGGTTTCGATAGTTATAATTTTCGAATTTTCGTCTAATTATTTTCCGAACAATTGAACCATGAAATATCATTTTTTAGATAATATAGGTATACTTTCCGTGTATAAGAATGTAACTTTAACACTTGATTATTCGAAAGCAATGTAGACGATTTTTTTTCTGAATTTATATAAATTTGTTTATAGTGGCAAAGAACGTTTTTTCAAATTTTCATCATGTTCTTAATGAATTTCGGTTCCCTATACTTTTAACATGTAAAACTTCATTTATTTTCGCCACGGCTATTGAAACCCCTTAATTGAATAAATTTTTCTTATTTGTTCGATGACCACACTTTTTTGTTGATATCAATAATAATACCTCCCTAAGGATATCATATCAAAAATTCACGTTATTCTCTAGTATCTACATGTGTTAATTGCTCAAATAAATACTCATACCCCATACGCGAAGCAAAATTACCGTATAAATTTGTAATTTTCAAATGTATTTTTCTTCACAGAAAGTTCGATAACTTATATAAATTTCATACTTATTGGAAAGCTAATTTTATTTTCTATCGAATCGTTATATTTTCAAGGAATTCTCTAGACTTTGACATTCCGTTACAACCTCCTTAAGGTAATTGCACCATGATATCGTTTGGTTCTCATGTTGTTAATAGTTTTCGTAAACTTTTTTATTGTCGTATACGTACACGTGTATTCATTTTTAGAAGGTTTCACCATGCAGAAGTCGAGATATTTATTTGGTAAAAATCACATTTTTTGCTTCCTTCTATATAAGAGCGTGTGTTAAATATTGCAATCTTCAACGATAGATATCTCAACTTCTACATATGGCGATGCTTTCTAATATTTTGCACACATTTTTATACAACATCGAAGAGGCCTTGTTTAGTTTTTTTCTTAAGTCTGAACTAATTTGTTTTTAAATTTTGCTAATTACATAGCAAGCACACGTCACCTCGGATCACCTTGTATTTCGAGTATGTTGTCCTTTACCTAATTTGCAATAACTTTTCTTAATGAATTTTTACTCGCAAACCACTTTGTACGTGCAAAGAGGTAAGACGAAAATTTGTGGTTTTACTGCTATGGTCATATCACCTTAGGCATATATTTCTGAATGAAATTTTTTTAATTTATGTTTATTATTGAATGTATCGTATGTTTTTATTATCAGGAATGTTTAAATTTTAGATTTTTTTGGGCAAACTTGACAGTATCATACTTTACAAAATAAAAATAATACTGCTGACAATAGAGATTTAATTTATTTATTTTTATTGTAATAATAATTAAAACTATAATAAATTAATGTAATTACTACTTATATACTATATTAAATATAATAAACAATGTGAATATTCTAAGTAGCCACATAGTAATTGATTTCAACGAGTATATTAATATTAATCATAAATGCATATGAACATCTGGTTTTCACATCTGGTGACGGGTTTATCGAATGTTGTGAAATTTTCACACACGTTTTAGAGATGTTATTTAAAATGTATAATTTTTTTTTTAATTTTGTTTTAGAATTTGATTGACAAAATAATTTCAGAGTTATATGATTAATTATATTCCAAATGAGCTCGTGGATATTATATTTGTAATCATTACTTTTTGGAAAGTTGTATAACAAATTCAAATTATTTTCGATTTTCGTATCAAATAATAATGGTAAATTGAGAAGAGTAAAAAAACTTTGAAATTGGTAGATAAATTGAAAATTTGTCGCTGCTCCTTTATTTTTCAAAAAATAACAGCAAAAGTCCGCGTGCGACTGACCTACGTCAACACTTTGTGCCCTTTTACTTTTTTTCAGCACGGAAGAGAAGAAGCGTGAATGAGAGCAAAAAAATAGTGAACTGGAATGCACAAGCTTTGTGTCGCTTCAACCCTATATTCCGTCAGCCTGATGAGTCTCTCCCTCGCTCCCCGCAATGTTTTTCCGCGTCTCCCTCGTCCCTTCGGCGCAGTTTGGATTCACTCGAGAATCGAGGAATCTCGAGCACGGGAACGCGAGAGTTATTGCGTCGCTCCTCGCGGCATCGGAGCCTCGCGCATGCATACACACATACCGACGCACACGCCAGATAAACAAAATGAGGGAAGAGCTCGAAAGAGCGTGAGGAGAAGAAGGGCGGGAGGAAGGAGTCCGGCGGAAAAGGGCGAGACGGAGGGTGAACCCCTCCCGCGGTGGGTATCGAGCGCCGCGAGAGGCGACGCGGAGAAAGCTGTGGAGGAATATAAAAAAAAGAAAAAAGGAGCGCGGAAGGAAGGGCCGCGGAGGAGAAATATTCCGCCGGGGGGAAGGGAAAGAGAGAAAGAGAGAGAGAGAGCGCGAAACGCTCATTATGGTTGGGAAGGAGATGCGTGAGTGGGGAAAGGAAGCAGGGGGGGAATCGGGCTCGGAAGGGCGTCGAGGACTGGCTGGCTGGAGACGAGAGAGTGGGAGAAGACGCGCGGGATCAATGGACGCCCCGGAGGGCGCCACGCTCGCTCTCATCTCCCGCGCTCGCAATTGCACCGTCAGGCAAACTCCGATGCGTACTCTAGCATCGTACTATACCATAGTACCATCAGCACCGTAGTAGTACTAATGTATATATATATATATATATATATATATATATATACGTCCGAGATTCAAGAGTACAGCGGAGAAGAGAGGGCGAGAGTACTATATACCGGCCTCGTACATAACGTAGTATACTATCCATAGTACTACGTTCATTTTCACGTCACTACGATTATGTGTATTAGTATGTATCCTCGGATACACACGCCATTCCCTTCATCTCTATATATACACACGTCCACTCATTCCGTGCTCTCTTTTCGCCCTCGCTTCGAGCTTCGTTTCCCTCATCCAGCCCTTTTTTCCGCTCTCAACGTAGCTTTTGTGTATTACGTGCATGTGAAGGTTTTATATATAGTTGCGGGGGTTGGTTTTTTTCTACACCACTCGGAACTTTCTGTCATTCGCCCTAGAGCCTCTTCTATTCTCTTCTCATCCAGAAAGCTCCTCTCTTCTTTCCATTTCTCCGGCTTTCCATCGAGGATCCCTCTATTTTCCCCCTCGATTTCTCCCGCTTCGTTTCTCTCTCTCTCTCTCGCTTTGCCCGGGCCCGGTTTTTGTATTTCCACCCCCCGCTCGCGCCAAAGGACGCTGCACGCGATATCCAGGCTCGGAGTTTGCGACGCGCCCCGAGAAAATTTTAACGTTTCCATCTTTTTTCCTCATCATTCTCCGATTCGGGCTCGTCGCTTTCTTTCTCCCGCGTCGCCGGCTTCCTCGTCCCGTCCATGGCTCCCGGTCGACGCTGTACTCGCAATTTTGTCTTATTCCCGCCGGCGGCGCGCTCGCTCTCCCGAGAGCGCCCTTCGGCGACGCCCGCACTCTCCGGCCCCGCGCGTCCTCAATGAGAACGAGCGAGCGACCAATGAGGAGCTCCGAACGGTTGGCGCGCGCGGGAAAACCGCATCGACGATCCCGCGCGTTCCACTTGTCGTCCAAAACGTTCGCAAAGACCCAAAAACAATGTAATTGGAATATAACTGAGGCTTTGTGGACGATAAGTAGAATTCGCCAGTACAGAGCGGGCCGACGATATGTTGAAGTTTCCACCGGTGTAATGAGACGAAAATTTTTGAATTTTCTTTTTTGGAGCTTATTTTATCGTTTATTCGTGTTGAAAAGGGGATAAAAATGAATAAATCATCGATTAAAAAATTTTTCATGAGCCGGAATGCACACCTTCTCAAGGATGAGAACTTGAAAAAATTCTGTACTGGTCCCCTACATTGAGGGAAACTTTTTAATTCGTGATATCTGTCATTTGAATATACAAATACCCAAAAATAAATTGGCGTCATGATCCGCCACCCGGAACACACCCCTAAAGCTGAAAAACTACCCCTTAGTCTATTTCTTACGTACTAAATCGTGAAAAAATTGGTAACTAATTTCCGATCGCGTAAAGAAATTTATTTATTCATGATATTTGTTTATTTGATATACAGCCGTACAGCCGTAAAAGTTATGCACGCGAGTATCGACGAAGCTCCGTGCGCCGTGCCCCTTGGATTTGTTCCTCGTTACAACCACCGACTTATTATTATTGCGTCTCTCTTACAATAATAATCTACGCTCTCGGAATGTACATCCGCGAACGACGGAGAGGTCGTGTCTGCGCTCGTTAATTCACGCTCGCATGACACACGAGACGGACGAAGAACGCCCAACACACCCGGCGTCGGGAGTCAACAAACTCTTGGAGAGAGAGAAGCTCCGAACCTGAATGAAAAAAACGCCGAGAGCGAATCTAGCTTTGCGCCATAATATTCTTTTACATGAGCGAGATTATTATCCTCCCCCGCTCCCTCTCACTCTATTTTTCACGTCGCCATCTCTTTCTCGTATATAAGGTAAACTTCCGAATAGTTGGACAATTTTTGTCATATTATTTTTAATATTTCAATTATTTTTTTATCAATAGAATCGTATGGATTATTTTCCCTGGTGCGAAGAAGTGTATTTTTCATAACGTTGATTTATTGGAACAAAACTCGCTCAAGCCTAGAGATAGGGTTGACTTTCTATTCAACTATTGCGACATTCTACATATGTAAAGGTTTAAGTATTTATTTACTAGAAATATTGTTTAAAAGTAACACCTAAAATGAGTTTTGGATCGCTAGGATATCAGATAATAGTTTAAATATGAATTTGAAATAGATTTTTTATTTAAATATTTAAAAAAGAAGA
The DNA here is from genome assembly GCA_030522545.1 of Cremastinae sp. A BG-2022a. NCBI lineage: Eukaryota > Metazoa > Arthropoda > Insecta > Hymenoptera > Ichneumonidae > Cremastinae sp. A BG-2022a. Next base: position 10,540 of record JAPYYW010001797.1, on the reverse strand, counting down.
TAAAGTGAGAAATCTCTTAGCTGTCCAACTATTGGGACGTTTACCTTACTCTCGTGTGTTATCGCACCTTTATGATTTTGCAGTCGATGAGTTATAAAGTGCAAATGAAAGAAAACAATATTTTAGAGTAAGACAATTGGAAAATAACTTGGAATAAAATAAATTCGTTGTGGAATAAAAGATCCAATGTGTATATTTCTACACTTTTTAAAGTCTTAAAAAAAACTTAAAAGATATTTTGTAATTGTGAACTTGACTTCTGTTTTTTTCTTTTAAACCACCTTAAAGGTAGTTCCATCATAAAATCGTTTTCTTAGGATTTTGTTGGAAATTTGCAAAAACCTTCTTTGATATAATGTGTAAATGTATATTAAATTTAGAGGTTTCACTACGTAGAATTCGAGATATTGTCAAAAACCACTATTTCCTGCAGTCTCCCATAAGAGCACGTGTTAAATATTGCGATCTTTAACTCTAAATATCTTGACTTCTGGGTAGTGGAAGTTTTTTGAAATTTTGCACAGCTCTTAATTGTACTTCAAAAAAACTTTATTTAGTTTTTTAAAAAAATCCTAAGATTATGATTTTTCAAATCTTCATACATACCTAACAAGTACAGGTCACCTTGGATGACCTTGAATTTTGAGTATGTTGTTCTTGAAACAATTTCCAACAACTTTTCTCATCAACTTTCTCATAAAATCCACATGGTATGGAGATTAAATTGAGATGAAAAGTTTTCATTTGACTGTACCGATAGAACTATACCTTAAAATAAGATAAACGTTCCGATAGTTAAAAGGTATACTTTTTTTATCAGTTTAAACATTTTTATTCCTTCATTCTCTTATAGTATAAAGTGCAGGAATTATTTATTCCATATAAAAAAGAAATATTTTTCCTATAGTTTAATTATTGAAACGAGCTTGTTCAATACTAGGTCGATTATTCTGTTTCACTATTGAATTATCTACACACATTTAAGGTGGTTGGTCGGTAAAATAAGCGTCGACAGATTTCGTTAAAATTTTGCACAAACGTTCTTTAAGGTCATATACACATATGTGCACCAAATTTTATGAAGTTTCACCGTGTAGAAGTCGAGATATTTAATAACAACTATCACATTTTTTTGTACACTCTCCATAAGAGCGCGTGTTAAAACTACAATTTTCATCAATAAATATCTCGAATTCCAAACGGTGAAGTATCTTAAAAGCAGAGAGTTTTATATAACATAGAAGAAGCTTTGTTTCATTTTTCAGAAAAATCTATCGTAAAAAAATTGTTATAAAGTAACGAAATACTTATTCAAACGTAAATCTTTGGATAAGCTGTCGTCTTCTCTTTTTCTCATCTCAGGGAATGATTTTCCAAAAATACTAAAATACGTGATCCTTATTTTCCAATCAAAATAAAACATATATCAAAATATCAGATTACAAATAAAATGGTAAAATGGCAAATAAAATAATAATATTTGATAAAAGCTTATATTCCTTTTTTAACCCTCTGAAGGGATATTCAAAGGATATACTGTATATACTATAATTTAGTATAATCCTTTTCAAATGTAGGTGCTTGTTACATCAAAACGTACTGTTCAAATTTCATGCAATTAGCCTCAGCTCCTTTTAGTTCGGTATTAATGAATCAATCAGTCAGTCAGCAGGACTAAGAATCATACATATATATAGATACATACTGATCATGCATGTAATATAGATTTAATATAGGGGAAGGAGGGGCAAAATGGGCCCCTTGAGAAAAAAATTCTTGAAACCTCAGTTTTTTTTCAGTTATTTCACTTTTTTAAAATCCCTTGTCAAATATTTGGTGTTCATTTGCTGAGTCGACTATAAATAAAAAAATCGAAAAATGTGGAACAAAATGCCCATACCCCAACAAATTTGTATAATGTGAGTTTATTAACTCGTATCATATTTTTGAGTTTTTTTGCTATGTATTTAGTATACATAAAAATGCACCAACAGTTAATGATAAAAATTTGGAGCAAAACGGACCTTTTAGAAACTTGAATAAAATTTTCTTGTTACTTTTCTGTTCAATACCGTTTCTACTTGACAAAAATTTTAAAACCCCATTTTGCTCGAAAAACAATATTTGTAGGTTTTTAAAAATCTAGTGAGCCTATTTCATCCCCAAACACTTTGCACGTAAAAAATGTTAGGGGCACATTTTTCACCCAATTTTTTTTAGGTTTTAAAAATTTCAGGTCGCCCATTTTGCCCCTCTCCCCTAAATATACGCATTTGAGTGACTAAAGGATATGTCGCCGCAGTACGATTCACCATCGAGATACGATTTTTGTCGGGAAAGAAACGAAACGAGATTTTGCCGAGACGAAAGAAAATTTTATCGAGATTCTGCCTTGTATGGGGGGTACGTGTACCGCCAGGGACGTGCGTGCACATAACAGAGGTGAGGGCGATGCCGCGAGACTGGTTCGGGACAGACGATGGAATCGCTCGACCGGAAGTGGTCTCGCGCTGCTTCGCTCCTGATAAGTGGTTGTCGAGGGCAAATGGTAGCAGTGGCTGTATATCCTTTGAAGCCGAATGTCCTTATTTTCTATTTTTATTTTTTGCCATGAAACAGACTCTTTTCCAAATTTCCTACGCAGAGAGGATTTTCACTTGAAAAAATGATTGTTTTGTATTTCGTGCTAGTAGTAACGATTTGGAAAAATTTGAGAATTTTTTGTATAAAGGATAAAAATTGAAAAAAAAATTAGTAATTTTGATAAAATTTGGTTAAAATAAAAACCGAACGTCCTTATTTTTTTTGCCATGAAACAGACTCTTCTCCAAATTTCCTGGGCTGAGAGAATTTTCATTCAAAAAAATGATTGTTTTGTATTTCGTGCTGTATAGTAATAGATTAGAATATGCATAGTATAGATTTAGAATAAATTGAGAATTTTTTGTATAAAGGATAAAAATTGAAAAAAAAACTAGTAATTTTGATAAAATTTTGTTAAAATAAAAGCCGAACGTTCTTATTTTTTATTTTTATTTTTGCCTTGAAACAGACTCTTTTTCAAATTTCTACTTGCTTTTTCATGATATTCTTCGTTTTGAAATTCCTATGTACGCAGAGAGGATTTTCACTGGAAAAAAAGGATTGTTTTCTATTTCGTGCTGTATAGTAATGATTTGGAAAAATTTGAGAATTTTTCTGTATAACGGATAAAAATTGAAGAAAATAGTAATTTTGATGAAATTTTGTTAAAATAAAAGCCGAATGTCCTTATTTTTTATTTTTATTTTTGCCTTGAAACAGACTCTTTCGAAATGTCTATACTCGTTTTTCCATGATATTCTTCGTTTTGAAATTCCTATGTATGCAGAGAGAATTTTCACTTGAAAACATGATTGTTTTGTATTTCGTGCTGTATAGTAATGATTTGGAAAAAATTGAGAATTTTTTGTAGAAAGGATAAAAATTGAAAAAAATAGTAATTTTGATAAAATTTTGTTAAAATAAAAGCCGAATGTCCTTATTTTTTATTTTTGCCTTGAAACAGACTCTTCCAAATTTCTACTTGCTTTTTCATGATATTCTTCGTTTTGAAATTCCTATGTACGCAGACCGGATTTTCACTCTAAAAAATGATTGTTTTGTATTTCGTGCTGTATACGGTAACGATTTGGAAAAATTTGAAAATTTTTTGTATAAAGGATAAAAATCTAAAAAAATAGTAATTTTGATAAAATTGTCATAATTATACTACATTTTGTATAAAAAATTTTGTCGATTCTTTCGAACTATTCTTTATACTACAGTGTGAAAAAAGCAGTTTAATTTTCGTATAAAATTCTCTCGGTGTACAAAACGGTAATATATCCCTCGTGAATTTGAGAGTAAAGAAAAAAGAGAGCTCTTTACCATAAGCAAACTTTTCAGAGAGAATTTTTCACGAGGGAACTTTGAGCGATTCGGTAAATTCTGGAAAACCGAAATGAAGAGATACTCGCTTGCAGGCGGCTGAATGATAAATAATTTATACGACGAATGGCTTTTGCATCCCTATGCATTAAAAAAATTCAAGAATAGAAAGGAAGATCGGAATAATTGCTACGGGAGTAAATGGGCGATCAGTGTTATGATAATGTCTAAGAAATTTGTATTTTAAAAAAATGAAGAAATAGAAATTCATTTAAAGAACTTACTACATTACTTTAAAAATTTATATTTATATAATATAAATCTTGAATAAATTTTTCTTAAAATTTATGTTTAAAAATTTATTTCAATTTATCGTAGTAAAATGAAAAAAGAAATTTTTAGAATAGATAAAGGTAAAATATATGTTCTTTCGTATAAATGAGAAAACCGATGAAAGGGTTACAGCAGCTCGATTTCTTTCGTTATCAATTTATAAACTAAAATATTTAAGGGTACACGTCAACTCTATAGAAAAGTGGGTAAAGAAAAAAGAAAAAAGAATTAAATAAGTGAAAGAGACATGGGAGAGAGTTTGACCTCTTTGCAATTCAATATCTGTCTCTTCTTTCCAAACTTTTTGACTTAATTTATTTAAAGAAAATCAGGTAGGTCACTATTTCAGTGCACTACTAGATACAAGTAGTAGCTTGCATATAAAACGTTCGAAGAGGAATTGGAAAATTAATATAACGAGAAAAAGAAAGAATTTGTGGAAACATACAAAAACAGTAAAACAATACATAAAGAAAATTCATGATTTGGTAACTAATGGAATAAATTATAGCAAAAAAATCGCAATTTAATAGTAGACATTTTAAAATGTGTAAAAAGCCACAGATAAAATAAGGCATAGTATAATATTAAAAGTCGATGCTAAGATTATTTATTATTTTTTATGATCCATGCGTACATTTTATAATGCAAGATATATGTATGTCTTCTTCGTGACAGAGGTCGTATTGTCTATTTTCCTCATTGTATCGTCTATGCATACAATGGAATCATAAAAACATCGTGTCTGTATGATTTTTAAAAAAAGTAAAGGGCAAAAAATATTTTTTAATTTTTTTGTTTTTATGCTCGAGCACCACGTGTATAAAAATAATAATAATAATGTCGTACGACATGAGGTCGTAAATAAATCTACTCGTGTATCTGTTTTTTTTTTCGACAAATTAGGTGGACAATTCTGTAGAATAAATGAATAGAATAAAATAATGATCAAATTAGAAATAAATTTGTAAATTTTAGAAAAATACAAGTATCAAACAGAAGTAACAATTAGCACTGGATTGCGATAATTTGTATTTTATCATTCGAGCAAAATCCTAGGCTGAGAATATTGATGAATCAATAAGTCGTCGAACACCATGGCTGTATATAATCGTTTCAACCCTACGTGCTTCGAGTCACAACTTCCTCTGGCAAAGAGTCATAGTCACGTACAACCAGTAGACCTTTCTTCGTATCAACTCGAAAACGCCTCTAGTCTGCCCAACTCTCACTCAAATCAATGTAATTCGTTATCATAACGATCCTCGATAATCGTGAGCACTGATGCGAGAACATTAAATAGAAATATATGTAGTGTCTGGAAAAAAGGGGGAAAAAATTCTTTTTTTTAAAATAAATTCTTATTCTTCAGTTTCTATACGATAAAAAAAAAGTATTTCGTATTTATTTTTGTACTACTTTTTACTCGATATATTTGAAATAATATTGTATTCACTTTTGTTGTATAACATGTATGCAAGATTATATTAATTTATATGGTTGCATTGAAATTAAATAAATCGGTGAGGATTCCTAACTTGATGTTAAAGCTCATTATCGCTTATTATATAAATGTATTTTATGTATTATTTTTTATATTTATTCAGTTAAAAGTTATTTATTTTTTATGATATGTCTTCTTTTTTCCTAATTTACTAATTTTGTTAGTAATTTAATTACTCGTCATTTTTTTTACCTGATTAGTAATTTATAATTACACGTAAAGATTCCTCAATAATCATCTTCCATTTTTATATCATTTTCAAAAATCGCGTATCTCTTAAAATTATTATAATAGAAAGAAAAAACAATGTATCGGATATCTGAACATCATTGAAATGTATGATGGATATATAATTTCAATTATATCCAGAAGATTTTTTCGTGTGTAAACAATAAGTAATAGTTAAAACGTAATTTTATTATGATAAATAATATCAAAATAAGAATGAAGATGATAAAATTCTAAAATATAATAAAAAGAAAGGACACGATGCGGAGAAAATATTGATGAGCCTAATTTGTTAATGGGCTTAAATATTGATGATGTACAGAGTGTGTATGGATACGGTGAACGTATATATGACTAAACAGGCCCTTGCGAAATCTCGAAATTATTCCCTGTATTCGCGATCCCTCATGTATCCCGAAATTCATAACATTTAAGAGCGAGGATGAGGCAATAATGGAAGCTAGAGACAAGGTCTCATTTTAATCATGCCACGTAGAAATATTATTCGTATGAGAATGAACAGGGAGAGGAAATGGAGGAAATGCGCAGCTGTGGCGAGGTCTCCCACGAGTGCATCTTGTACGTCACACGAGATGGTTAACGCGAACGAAATATCTCGTGAGCAGCGGTGAGGAGCTTCGGTAACGGAACCTCGTGTAGAGGGCCGCGCGGAACCGAGCGAAATAATCGTCAGACTTCTGAGAGAACAGCACATATGAGATTCGGTACTTTCGCTACTCCATGGGGCATTGTGAGCAACTTTCAATCCCAATAAACACAAGGGCAACGCCCATTCGAAAACCGCCCTTATTTCCTGGCTGTAGGCTTCGCCATTGGCGCCCTTCTGCCGCGCAATAATTTCTACCGTTTGTTTGAAAGACTGCCGGCACATGCGAGCTTGACGTTCCGAGTCGTCGGGACGATGAAACTCCGAGTGGAACGTACATGCGCCAGCCCACATCGCGTCAACATATTCTCTGACACACAAAAGGAATAAGCTCTGCACGGCCGAAAGAGAAAGAGATGTGTGCCATATCGGTGTGCACAGACTCTGAAAAACGTGAATCAGTGCGTCTAGACACCAAGGGTCACGAACTCGGTGCAACTCATATCCCGAATTCTCCGTCGTCGTCGTCGTCGTCCATTCCTTATTTTCTTGGTAAAACAGGGCGAAGTGATTTTTTTTTTCGCGTGTGTGCCCGATTATAACCCAGTTTTCTGCGATTTAAGGTGATGTTAAACGCACCCAATTCTCATTGAATTTTTCGACGAATCCCACGCTCTTGTGTTTTTCAAGCAAATTATAATTGAAATTTCAATATGTTATGCAGAGTGTACTAAACTAGGGCATGACATTATTGGAATTTCAAAAAAAAATTTAAAAAAAAACAAAGTAAAATTTTTTTTTCGTTTTTTGAAATTTTATGAACGTCTTGCATTAGTACAGTATACATTGCATAACATATTCAAATTTTACTGAATTTGCTTGAAAAACACAAGAGTGGGATTTGTCCGGAAAATCACTAAAAATGGAGTGTTTCACATTTCAAGTGATGTTAAACACCTAATTTTGATTGCATTTTTGGACAAATCCCACGCTTGTGTTTTTCAAGCAAATTCATTGAAATTTCAATATGTTATGCAGAGTATACTAAACTAGTGCATGACATTCTTAGAATTTCAAAAAATAAAAAAAAAACAAAGTAAAAAATTTTTTTTTAAGTTTTTTAACATTCCAAGAACGTCATGTACTAATATAGTGTACTCAGCATAACATATTCAAATTTCAGTTAATTTATTTGAAAAACACAAGCGTGGGATTAGTCCACAAAATAACCAAAAATGGAGTGTTTCACATTTAAAGTGATGTTATATAAACACCTAATTTTCATTGAATTTTTGGACAATCCCACGCTCGTATTTTTCAAGAAAATGAACTGAATTTTGAATATAACTAAAAATGGGGTGTTTCACTTTAAAGTGATGTTATTTTTAACATCAATTTTGATTAAAATTCTGGACACATTCCACGATCGTATTTTTCAAGCAAATAAACTGAAAATTGAATATGTTATGCAGTGTACGCTATACTAGAACGTGATACTCTTGGAATTTCAAAAAATAAAAAAACCAAAGTAAAAAATTTTTTTTTCGTTTCTTGAAATGCCAAAAATACCATGCACTAGTACAGTATACACTGCATAACATATTCAAATTTCACTGAATTTGCTTGAAAAATACGAGTGTGGGATTTGTCCAAAAATGCACTCAAAATCGGGTATTTCACATCACCTTAAAGATTATTGTAAGGAACCTGATGAACAGTAAAAACTTTTGGTCTTAGTTTCTTACCACAGGAAGTTCTTATATTTTTCATAAATAGTAATTGATAAGTATAACTTAGATTTTTATTTCCTGCTAAAAACTCTAAAGACTTTCTCCTACTCAACTTTTAATAAGTTTGTTTATAATCTAAATCTAAAAAACTAAATATACTTTATTTACATATATTGTCCCGATTATGTTACGTATTACTATAAAAGTATATTTAATGTTAAAATAATTAGCATAATTGCCCCTTCATGGTAAAATATACCATCATGATTTGTCTCAGGGCATATATAAAAAATAACTTTGTTGGACAGATCGCGAAGCAACACAAAAGTGGAAACAATAAATATAATTATATTTTTATTTATAGGCTAGAAGAATTCACGTTTTCCAGATTTTGCGGTCTAAAACATTTAATTGAGTGCTTTTCATCTCTGAAGCATAAATAATAAAAATAAAATAAAAAGCATCAACTATAAATATGCAATCATCAATATCGTCAGATATGATCAAGAGTAAAATTATAATTTTTGCAGTTTATCTAATTTTCCCAATTTCTTCTCGTAATTTTCCCAAATATTTTTTCCTAAAAACATATCCAGGAATATCCATAATCAGAATCATGATAAATATGATCTTGTATTTGTAAAAAAAATCCTATGGAAAAAAATACTTTCAATCTTTCTCGAATTATCCTACTTTCTGAGCTACGTTTCCAATCTTTCTTCCCTAAAAACTTTATTCGGACTATTACGAAATTAAAAAGAAAGCTTAGCCAAATCAGTCCAGCCATTCTGAAGTGGACCAGCATTTTATATTTATTTACACAGAATGACATAGAGTTCTTGTATTGGGTTGGCACAAAAGTAATAAGACACTTGGTTTACGTTATATATATATTATTAAACAAAAGTCTTAATCAGTTATTAGTATCTAATATTTTAAGTACGTGGAATAGTCTACAATATTCTATAGAATATAGTCTAAAACAATGAATTATATAAAAAGGACAATGCAAAATTTTCTATAATGTTCCTCATTATTTTTGTACCAACCCAATATATTTTTAGAATAAAAATTGGCAGATATATGTTTGGAAAATTTGTGCTTTTTGTGTAAAGCGAGTAGAGAGTACAGGAGTGACAATGGTGTATGATGGAAGGGAGGGGAATACGAGGTTGCTGCAACCGCTTCTAAATTCATAAACCGAACGGAAGAGCATGTATGAGATTCGGTCGTATATAATGGTATGAATTTCACCGTACGCTTTTAGTAACTATACGATATACGGTATTCCATGTCTTTCTTCTGTCTCGCGTTAAACAGACAGCGATAGGTGTACAGAGGAAGAGAATGCGAGAAGAATTATACAATGCGACTGTAATTTCCGTTCGACGCCAGCGACTCGACACTCGCGACGTCTTCTCAAATTCGCTCGTACGCTTATACCCACTCCGTTATTTATTTATAGATCGCTGGACTCACATATAAATATCGCCATATATGCTATAAAGGACATTCGAGGCCAAAGAGCGACACACTCCCGACCTTTTCCCATTTTTTTTTGCAACATTGCTTTTTGGCAAAAAAATTTTGCTAATTGTAAGTTTTTCTTTCGATTGAGACCTCAAGCGAAAAAATATGTAATGGTAAAATTACAATTTCGATTGTTTTATATGTTTCATAACCGAAAAATGAATTCGAGTTATTGTTACTTCAAATAAAAATGGAACTTGAGGTGATGTGGAACACCCAATTTCGAGTGATTTTTCGGACAAATCCCACGCTCGTATTTTTCAAGCAAATTGATTTAAATTTCAATATGTTATGCAGACTACATTAAATTAGTGTATGACATTTTTGAAATTTCAAAAAAAGAAAAAAAAATTTACTTTGTTTTTTTTTCTAATTCTAATTGTAAGAATGACATGCACTAATTTAGTGTACTCTGCATAACATATTTAAATTCCAGTTCATTTACTTGAAAAATGCAAGCGTGGGATTTGTCCGAAAATTCACTCAAAATTGGGTGTTTCACATTACCCTTAATTCGACTTGGTTGTTATGATTTTTTATAATAACGAGCAGCAACGCGGCCGCTGCGCAGCCGCTTTTTCCGTTTCAACATGTTTGAATTGATGTTTTGCAATTCTTCTAAGCGTATACTCCCTACAATTTCGTATAATGCGCTCTATAAATTAATTATGAGCTTCATGTCTTTTTTAAAATAGAATA